>QFDD01002547.1:0-15515 GCA_006871305.1 Vachellia collinsii | reverse complement strand
GATATCAGGACGTGGTTGATTTTCGAGGCTTGAAACTAATTTTTTCTTAGTGATAATCTTCAAAAATGACTCGATTTAGTTCAGCTGATTTTCTCAGGAACCTGTGATTGTGAGATAGCAATTCGTTTCGCTTAGAATCAGTCACATTCTGCTTGCTACTTAGTTGAGCAGGAACTCTAATTTTTTTTTTGGTATTTTTGTTTTAAATTATGCTGGAACCGAAGGAATAAATTCAGCGTAAAAGTTCAAGCGAACTTATCTGTTTTTAACTTAACTGATCAATGACTACTTGTCTTGGTCATTTGAGGCGTGAGAACTATTTTTCTTGTATAATCGTCGTATGATCAGTTATTTGTGATTCGGTGTTGGAGTTATTTGCATCCCATCTTCATAGTTTTGTTTTTTTTAGATGTTTTTCTGCTAAGAAAATTGCATTTGATTTCATCCTTTTCCTTTTACAGTGCATTACAAACCAAAGCTGATATACCTGGCCTAGAAAAGACTCTAACTGCTTGTTTGGAGAGGCTGTTCAAAACAAAATTTGGCGCTTCTTTGATTCCACAGTATATGGTTTGTGACTTTCTCCATTTGCCAATTAATTGTTCTATTGCTGTTTGAATTACTATTGGAACATGGCGTACTCACTCGCTTCACTAGATGTGAAAGCACAGTAGTTGCCAAAGGCAATATTCTGCATTTGGTCTCAGATTAACTACTTAAAGTTACAGTTTATTTCGAGTTGTACTTTCAACCGATTTCTCATGTTTGGGAAAAAAACTTTCAGAATTGCAGGTTCTGATCTTTCGATTGTAAAAAATGCAGTCAATTGTGAGCTATATGGAAGATGAGAATGCTTATTTTAAAATTACGACATTTTACTGCTCAGGGACTATGGCTGACCCAAGTCTTGTTGCCCCCTATGTTGTAAAACACTTCACTCTACTTGTGTGTCTGTTTCCAACTATAATTAATTTTGCAACAAAATATAGAAATGAATTCTTTTACATTCAAAACATAATGTTTTGTATTTTATATACACTTGATGTGGTAGCTAACATATATATATGACCAATCGCTTGAATTGCCCCTGAATTTGGTTCTAGGGTAGGTATTTATAATCATACGTGTGGAAAGTATTTCTTTTTTAAGAGCAAGCTGTTTGTTAGAAAACAAATGTTTACACTAGACAGAAATGTATCAGGAACTGGCAAGGAAAGTACTAGCATTCTATCTTGACAATTTTCGGAACCAGCGAGTATTTGTTTTGTTACGGGCCCATGCCTTGCATCTAATTGCTTGTTTGTGATTCAATTACTTTGTATTATTCATTTGTTCAAGTTATCCTTATTGCTTTGCTATTCTGTTTTGTTTTCCTTGCAGCCTTTTGTACAACTTGGTTTGCAGGCAGATTCTCAAGCAGTCAGATCCTTAGTTTGTAAAACAGTGTGTTCATATACTTAATCTATCCTGACTTTATTTAAATGCTTCTTTCATTTCTTGGCTGGAGATGCACCTTCCCACAACTTCCTCCCTTCTCTAGCAGTATTTTGTTTTAAAAAAACACGTACATTGCTTGGTCTTTACTTGTTTACTTGTTAATGTTAACTTCAGTCAATCAACATTAAAAAAGTTTTGATTTTATGTGCTTTTACATTTCTCAAATATTCTAGATTAATTTCTTTGCACTGGAAGATGGTCAATTCTCCACTGACATCTATCGTATATATTCTTATATGCTAGCTCAAGTTGTTGTCTTTATATTATGATTTTTTTGCCATACTTTTCCTACTGCAAGCTTTAAATGACTCTTGTGCGACTTTTTGGTTATCTTATGATGTAAATTTGGGGTTTACTTTTCAATTGAGTTATGACACTATCATTTCAGGCATTTATTGACATCAGTAAATATCTGTCTCTCCTGCTGTCTTCTCTATTTTTGCTTCTAGTAAGCTGTGAGTTTGGCTCTCCCAATGAAATTTAGACTCTTTCATAATGGGATTGTTCTAGAGATCAAGAATATGTAATAACTGTCTTTTGATTTTTTGCAATCCCCTTTTTCTTTGGTAAGGTGAAACCTACTTACCAATTATTAAAACCCGGACTAAATCATGCATGTCTATGCATTCGCGCATGTGCACATCTGGGCCTGGGAATATGTATATAATTGAATATCACCTCTGAACTGATCCAAAGAACTTTCTTTTTAGTAGATAAAAAGGAAAGTTAATTCTTTTGTCGTTCTGCTTCCATTTTTTTTTTAAATTTATTTCATTAGGTAAGTTGTCAAATATGTCCCCTGTTCTCTCATTAATTTACAAAAATTTTGACCAACAACTCTCATTTTCTGATCTTTAGCATTCCTTATAGAAGTTTTTAACCTCATCTGTTTGTTATAATGGAAGTCCATGCATATTTTGCTTCCGTGACCATTTTGCAACTTGTTCCACTGTTCTTAAAATTACTCTCTTTCGCTTTCTTCTTGGTTTTTGTTTGTTTAAATCCCTGTAGCTTTCCTCATTTCTTTCCTTCATACTCCTTGATGTTTCTCCTAATTGAAGAGGAAAGTCATTTGGCTGACTAGCTGTTCTTTTGTGCCTAATATTAAGTTCTATTATATGCTGTCTAAGTGGTATTCAATTCATCTGATGATTTTCTTTTTTAAAAAACATTTTTTTCATACTAAAATACTTCTAATTCGACTGGACGAGCTTCTTATATTCTCTTACATAAAAATACTTGTAGGTCACTTGCCTTCTGGAGGAACTTGACAATAATACTGATGTTGCTGCTTGTCTCATTACAGAATACAACATATATCCTCTCTTGCTTGGTTGCCTTGTTAATGGGTAAGAAGGACAACTACTTTTGGCCTTATTGATGACTACAGAAGGATTGGGGTATAGTGACACAAACTAGGGTTTTCTTTGGAGTCTTAAGGGCTAGAAGACTGGGAATTGAAGATTTTTTGTATGTATGTTAAGCGAGTATCTATATGCAGACTGTAGGAAAGGTAGTAAGAATTGAACTACTAGTCGTTCTGGGCTGTGAACAAAGTTGGCAAAATTAGGGATTTTTGACATGATTTAGTGCAATCCAAATTCAATTAGCAAGCAACTAAAGTTTTACAAGAATCAGCTTTGTGTGATCTTGTGCTTTGAATGAAGTTTTAGATGTGCTCACTGTTCATAGCTTACGAATAGTATGGTTTCCAATAGATTTTATACAATACAAATTTGTAGATATGTATAATTGTATGCCGCACTGGAAGTACATAGGAAGGGGGTGTGGTATAGATTCAGCGATTAAGTTATTCCCATAATGTTCAGTCCAAAAAAACAGAATGTATTTAGTGTCTGCTTGTACTTTAATTGAAGCAATTTGAAAGCATCATGTCTTCATTGCTATCCTTCAATATTCAGACAACAAGCACAGGGCCCTCTATTGTGTTTTTTTCCGGATTATAGGGACCTCCATTGTTTTGTATGCCAAAAGAAGCTGTAAAATGCGGTGGTATTTTGCTGCTGGGCTAGCGTCTTTGCTTGACAGATTGATATACTTGCCTTTGCATAGTATGGAATATTCTATTATTAAAACCTTAAGTACAATAAATATTTGATGTGTCTCTGTTTTCACACAAGCAGTAATGAACAAGTGGCAACTGCAGCAATGGATGCAATAAAGAAGTTAGCTGAATCTGCTAAGGGCATGGTAAGAAATGCGTTACTTCACCAATGGCTTATCTCCTCTTGTCTGTATGACTTAAACCGTACTTATCATGGTTGACAATACTTGTGTAGGAAATAATCTTTCCATCTGCCAGGGAAGGTGCTACAGACCTCAGGACTTTAGCATTGCAGTGTTCATCACTGGTATGATAGCAGATCTGTTATGACTTATATTTGTCATTGTGGAATTTTACATATAGATTATATTTATCAAGGGATTTACCTTGAATTCTTTATGATATATACTATTTCTTTACGAAATCATCATGAAATGCTTTGCCTAGAAGGTCTTTCTTGATTGTATCCTCCCGTTTTTTTTTCTAACTTTAGTAGTGAAATAATTTTACGTATTTTTACCATAATAAAATGATATCTATTGATGGATTTTCTTGATTGAAAGGAAACAATCAATGATGGTGTTTAGTAGAAGTCCTAAACCTAACTTTAGTTTGTTGACTTATTATCCAAGTAAATGGACAGTTAATTGTCTAAGTATTGAACATGTCTCAGTTGTTGCTAAAATTTTGTACATTGAGAACCTAGTTTAAATTAAGCAATGTTCAGGAAATAACTTTTTATGATGACCCTGCTGACATAGATGTTAGGAAAGGCCTTATTGTGAGCTAATAGTAAATCTTAATTTACAATTTCGTGTTAGAATTCTTAAGCAAAGCTTTTGATTGGAGCATTCTGGGAATAATGTAATAGTTCCGTAATAATGTCAAAAGTCCTGAATTCCATTGTGATATGCTCCAAAAAAATGTTTAATTTCAGGGGTAAAGAATGCAGAAGCTAATACTAGATTCAACTGATTTTGTAATTTTTCATTTCCATGTATGACGTGGACAGAAGTTACTCACATTTATCATTCTGATTCAGGGACGGGTTCGAGTGATGGCTTTAGTGGTGAAGCTTTTTTCTGTATCTAGGTCTGCTGCATCAACCATTTACGATTTAAACCTTCTTAATTTGTTGGAGGCAGAAATCACAAATGCCGATGATACTCTTGTAACTTTAAGTGTTCTGGAGCTTCTATACGAGGTTGCTATGTGTTCTCTCTCTGTATATGCTTAAAGACACTCAAATACTTTCATACGGCATGATAAAAAATTGGATTCCTTGACCTAAAATACATAAAACTACAACATTGTTTATGAAGACAATTTTGTAGTCAATTCTGACCATCTCTTGAGTAATTAAAGGCTTCCCCTTCAGATTCAAAATTCCTAAAGTTCAGTTGTGCTTGACCATTTTTAACAATTTGACAAATGACACTGAAAAGTGATTTCCCCAAACTAAAGCAATTTCTCTCATGCCCTTTGTGGGAATGGTAGGTTCCCAGACATAACTGATTATGCAATAAATTCCTTCATAATCAGTTATTGCAGAAGTTATTTTTTTAAGATAGAAAAACAAAAACGCACAATGCTAGACACACACCATACCATATACGTGGCATCGAGGAACTTTGTATTGGCAATTAGCTTTAGCTTTTTTCCTAACTTTGAAATTTAATTTTTCATGTGCATTTAGTTGTTCTCATTTTCTGTTGAAATGAAGTTAGCAGAGATTGAGCATAGTACCGAGTTCTTCTCAAAGACTAGCCTCCTTCAACTTCTTAGTTCTATAATTAGGTACTTATATTTCCTGCCCGATGGTTTCTGTAAATGTATTGGATGAAGTAAGTGATGATTTTATGATTTAATTTTTTCTCATGATGTTAGCAACAATTCCTTGGAGGCCATTTTAAGATCTAGAGCAATGATGATAATTGGAAGGCTTCTGTCCAAGGAAATTATATACTCCTTCATAGATGAATCATGTAAGACTCACTTTTATTCCTGGAGTTATTGTTACCCCCATTTGAAAGATATGTAGCCTTCTGCTTCCCTAATCTTCAAACCGACAATTTCTTTACTCTATCAAGCATTTGAATATGCATATCTATTTTATTTCATCGGGGAGCATGGATTGTAACTTTTGATAATTGTGTTCTGATAGTTTCTCTCTTTGCTACTTTTTTGTGCTTTCATTTTTCAAATGTCCAACAGTCCAAGTACATCATATTTTAAATGTAGCTTACTAATTGTTTAAGAATTAGAAACTGTTAATTAATATCTCTTTGTGCTCTCAATCACAGGTCTTAAAACTGTTATTTCTTCTATTGATGGAAGACTCAAATCGTTAGAAAGTTCTGATAGAGATGAATGTGAAACTGCACTTGAAGCATTGGGTTACATAGGAATGTGTAAGCATGCTATTATCTGTTGTTCAGGACAGAATTACACCTTTGCGATGTGGTAAAAGTATTTTTTGTTGATTTGTTAACTTGGTCAACCTTGGAAATTGATTACCTCCCATCTTTTATAGAGTTCCAGTTTGCTTATTTTTGGTAGTGAATTGCATAAACATCTCTTGAATTTGCCAAATTACAGTGGGAAAAAGCCTGCCAAGGCATTCTTAGTTGACTCAGTTGTGTGGATAAAAACCTGTCTTCAAGAAGTTGGCATTCAAACCAAATGCGCTATGCTGTACATAATCTAACAATTCTCTCTTCCAGAGCCTCACTGACTTGATTGACCCAAAAAAAAACCTTGTAAATCTTGCTTTGCTTAAAACCCCGAAGAATGAATATTGAGGTGTGGGAATGCTCCAAAACCCAATGCCTCTTAAAATACTAGAATATCTTAGTATCCCAACTTATTTCAGAAAGACGAGATGATCTTCAATGCACATGTGCATGTCATGATTTGGAGAGTTGATTCTTGCATCTAATGAAGCTTATCCCTTCTTGAGGATTTTCCTGAGATTTCTTTTAAGTTTGAAAATTGCTTGACCTTCCTGCATCAGAGTATTTCGTTCTCCTGAAAGCCTCTTATTTTTCAAGTTCTTTGAATTTCTATGTAAGATTTTGTTGTTATTGTAGCTATCCCTGGGGCTGCATTTCTGCTCTCTGGTTCATCACCTGTTGCAAGACATGTTATTTATGCTGCTTTTGACCGACAAGGACCACAAGGGCATGGTAAACAGCTGGTTGGTGAAGTAGCTAGTTCCCTTTTTTTTTTAGTATTTTTCAGCAAATATGGAATATATATATATATATATATATCAGGTTTTAGTCTCTTAAATATCACCTAGAGCAGCAAATTGCCCCCCAAGTAGTGTGTGGATGCTGGATTTCATTATTCTGTGGTTCTCACAATCAGATAATTTTCACACACATTCAGAGACAAACTGAAAAGATCCAAATTAAATTTGCTTCAAGCAGGTTCCTTGTAATTATCTCCTACTAATATTAAAATGCTGATCTCCAGTTTGTAAGGAGTCATGACCGGACACTTCTAGGTATCTATGTCTTGGTTTTTTTATCTTTTTTGATACAAAAGGAAAAGCTACAACTAAACTTCTATAGGTATATGACACCCCATACTATCATTATGTAGAATCCCAAGAATCTCCTCAGAAGGTTGGGAGATTTCATGCAGTTCTGGAAAAGCATTAAGACCCTTCTTAGCCAAAAAGTCAGCAGCACAATTGCAAGATCTGGGCGCATATGTCAACTTGGTCTCCCAGTTCTAACTCATCTAGTTCCTGGCCTCACTTACAAAGAGAGCGTCTCAATGCTGAGGTCTAGACCCATTAAGAATAAGCTCTAGACGATCAGTAGAGTCAGTTTCAATCCAAAGTTTCCTATATCCCATTCCCCGTGCAATTTTCAATCCTAGCACACAGGCCCAAAGCACTGCAGATAATTCATCACCAGCCTCAAGATTCTGTGTGAAACCACTAATAAAAGTCGTAGATGAGTCTTGAATAATTCCTTCACTTGCACAAGATTTGACAGGTTGGGAATAAGCTCCATCTACATTCAATTTTAGCCAATCTTCTTCTGGCGGTTTCCATACATCAAACCTTGTAGAACAACTTGTCCCTTGAATTCTCGTTCCTACTAACCAGTCCCTAACTACATTTAAAGTTTTCATCATTACTTGAGAGCTAGCAAGGATATTCCCGTTACTAATGAACTTCTTCTCGAAGACAAAAAAAGTTTCTTCGTTGCCATATCCACCAACAGAGAATCGTGAATTGGGATGCCCAATCTGATCCCTCATTTGTCCTGTCTTTAATATTTGACCAAAGCCATTCTGAAAAATCCATATTGCAGAACATTTGCCATCTCCTCGGTGGCACTACCTCCCTCCATAATGATTTCAAATAAGAGCAGTCACGAAACACATGCAATAGATCTTGGTTTTTAACTCTTAGAAGGGAGGAACGTTTTAAAAGAAAAGGCATGAGTTTTTACATAGATTTTTTTAAGATAACTGATAAAGTTGGAATTTGCGTATTAATTTGGAAGATGCATTAGTGATATTGTATCTCTTTCAAACCTAGCTATGCTTACTGATTTTTTTTTTATTGGTTTGATTGGCAATCACAGGCTGCTTTGCATGCTCTAGGAAATATCTGTGGAGAAACTCGATCTGAAAATAATATCATGCTCAATCCTGAAGCAGAAGAAAACTTACGGCGTTTAATCTATGAAGTAGCATCAGGGAGCTTAAAGTTCACACCATCGGTATTTTATCTCATACCTTTGTGTTTTCAAACTTTCAAGTGCTTCTTACTGGCGTATTAAATGTTTACTCAGCCGGATGTTGATCTAACCTTCATTATAACTTCCTGTGATTTGAAGAATATTAACAAAATACACACACACACAATACTCTTCTGTACTTGTGATATGCCACATTTCTTTTCAAGTGGATGAAATAGAACAATTTATTGACAGTGTGAGGTGTACTTACCTTCTTTCCATAATATCATGATTTAGAATAATAGAGGGATGTGAGATTCTTTCAGCTGGTTTATATGTCTGTCACATTTGTCACTCAAATTTTCAGGTTATTGAGGTTTACGTATTAGTTCTTGCTTTTTGTAGGGTCTTTTCCTATCAGTCCTGCAGCAGGATTCAGAAATCCGATTGGCGGTGAGACATTCATGGGAACTTTTGTTTTCAAATTTTTGTAAATGATAGCACTCAGGGAAAAAAAGAGAGAAAATATTTAAGCTTTCACATGGGGACACTAATGGCCTTTCTCCTGCTTTGATTTAGAGTTTACAAGTTGGGTCTCTCTGAATTTCATAATTTGACATTGAAAGTATCACTATCTTCTACCAGAATTTCACTATTTTTTAGGAATATATGGAGTTTGATTGTTGCCTCTAGCCAAACTCATTAGCTAATTCCTGCTTTAGTTTAATCTGTTAAAAGTATTTATAGAATGAAATGTTGGGCATATGTTAAGGCGGATACTCGATATTCAATGGTGAAGCATTTAGACTAGATATTCTTTCACAAATTCCATAATTTTCTAGTGAAAAAATGCAGTGGCACTGACATGATACTTGTTACTTAGCGTAGTAAATTATCTTTACCTTTTCTTTTAAATTTCATAGTAGTCTGATTTGGCATTTTTGTAACTTATTATCAGGGTTATAGAATGATAAGTGGATTGGTTGCTCGATCATGGTGTTTGATGGAGATCTGCTCAAAACAAGAGATAATAAGCATGGTGACTGACCCAAGTACTGAAACCACAAAAATAGGTCTGTTTTCGGTTTGGATAATTGCATTTCTTGTTATACTCAATATATATTCATATCTGGTAATTCATATAATTGTAATACTGCTTAGGTATCTGCATTTAACAAGATTTTATGAGAGCCAACTTCAGCAATAACTGTTATATTAAACCTCTTATATATGTTTTAATTATGATGATAACAACCCTGAATATCATGTTCTTCCTTCAACTTGTGTTAATAATTGACTTCCAGATTCTATATGGGAAGAAAGGAAAACTAAGAAAGATCGAGATAGAATTTAAAGATATTATAATAAAGTAATTAAGAAAAAAATTCCTGTGAGTTGGGGGGCCTGACCCATTCAGTATGCAGCTTGTGTTCTGGTCTAGTATCAGAGTCTCTATAATCAAACGAAATACTTTGTTCATACTCTTCATTATGAAATATGGTGGTGTTTTGTTCATAGCTCAAACCTATTAAGCTTTTATCGACAGTTGCTTAAAAATTATTCTAATAATGAATCGTCACATACATTTAAATTTAGAGCATAATTTATCTTTGACATATAGAGTTTTTCACATGGCAAGCCTGCCTTTGGCGATGATAATCTGCCTCTTGTGACCGGTATAACTAACCCTAACGGCTAATATTATAGTGAATTATTCAATGGTAGTGCTACTAAGTCTTCAAATTGATGTTTACCTGGCATGTTTATCCTGTTTTCGTATTAGGTTTGCCCCATTTTCTCACATGCTCTGTATGTGTATGTATGATTTTGGCAGGTTCCTACTACATTATTTATTTTCCGTTCACATCATTAACACAACAGAGAATTTCAGGCATGGAAGCTAGACATAACTGCTGCAAGGCTATACACAAGGCACTGATGCAGTCAAGTAAACTCTCTGGTGATCCTGCTCTAGCAGCAATACATGCAAAGGTTAGAAACTAAAAACTTCATACTAATATCTGCGCGTTTGTTTTGGGATCAACTTGGATGTGACCTTATGAGCATATTTGGAAATAGTTTTTAAAAAGTGATTGTACGCAATCCGAAATAAGTATGTGAGAGGAGTTTTGTCTCGGTTTACGTAAAAGTGCTTTTAAAAACTGTACCTAAAGATGTTCATATGTGGTTCATATTCCAGGTTGATGCCCAGCCAACGGATGCACTTCTAAAGTTTGTGTTGTTTTTGGTGTCAACCTAGGCCGAGCCTGTTTATGTAAACTGGCCTTTTTTAAATTAAGACTTGACCGGAAGCATGAGGCTACTTAACAGATTATATATATATTATGCATATAATATTTAATAATATATAATATGCATTATACACACATGACAATACAATACATGACGAAATTTAACATACTATAATTTATATTAGCTTTTTTATTTTAAAAATAAATATACAACTATAACAATTGATGTGTAGGTCTTAAGCAGAGTTTGAATGGCTTAATGACTAATTAAAAGCGTACTTTGAGAAAATATGCCTCTAAATAGGTCTGCAAGCGGGGTAAAGTATAAGCCTTAAGAAAGGTTTTATATCAGCCACAGGCTCAGGCTCGAGGCTTATCTTGCAAGCTCAGGTCTACAAGGCCAAAGCCTGGCTTGATCCAGCTCATTTCCATTCTAAAATTTCACCCTTGTGTGTGTTGATATTTTCTGAGTGATTTGAATTCTTGCATGCAGCTGCAAGAAGCTATTGGAATGGGTCCATATCTTGTTAGAAAGCATGCGGAAGCTCAACCAGTTGTGATGACGGCTGAGAGATTCTAGTTCATGCAAAAAGGAGTGGGTCAATGCACGTGTTGCCTTGAGCAAATATGCAATGGTATCATTCTAAAGCCTTGATGCTAGAAATTGGGCCAGTAACGTTGGAACTGAAGACAATATTGGGCAACATGTCATTATTAGATGTTTCAGAGTAATTATTACTTTATTTATAGGTAACATGCTATATTGCATGAACGGCTTCGATCTATGATAGTGATTAAAAAAATTATTTTATTAGACGTTTCAGTTTAGTATCAGCCTATAGGTCTTTATAATGTATCTCAAAATGCAAGCTTCTTTCATCGTGCAAATTTTAGTAAATGATTCAAATAAATAAGATTAAAGGAAATCAGGCCATCAAGAGTGTAAAAACGATAAAATTAAATTATTGCAACCGACATCGATGTAAGATGAATAAAACAAAATGGGGGGAAGGCAGATTGATGTAATTGTCTAAGTATAGTAGATTCAGTAGCAAAGGAGAGTCAGAGAAATCAGATGTGGATGAACGCGTATACAATGCATCTGATTATAGCATGTTCAATGTGTTTTTAATGAAAGGTGAAGCGAAAATAAGTATATGGTCAATGGCTGTGTCCAACCATGAGAATTTTGGGATAGTGGTCGTCGGATCTTCAGATCTTAACTGCTTGGTCTGACGTTGGGGGTAGTTGGCGACGGACATGAGCCCCAAGTGCTGTTTCATGTGTTGTTAGGGTGTTGAACCATTGGGATTTTTTGTAGGTTGCGTCTTGGGCCGATTGTCTACGCTGGGTTTTGGTTTGGTTTAGCCCAAGTCATTGTTAAATCTGTTTACTTTTCTAATCTTTTAGCAGGATTTTTCCTTTTTAATAGGAATTGTGGGATTTTTAAGTCATTTAGGATCAGAAACAAAAATGGGCTGATCATTTGATATCATAGGTATCCTTGTGGGAACAAACCACTAGATCATTTTGGGATGACTGACATGAGAATAAGTAAGAAACAATAATCATAAAAATATATTCGGTTGAAGATGCTAATGAACCTCAAAAGGAGGAGTATTAATTAATATATAAAAGTAAAAGATTTCAATTAAAAAACAGATGTTCATATCAATCAGATTCTTCCTAGCTGTATAGAGGGTGCAATTGATACTTCTAAATTTCTTTTTACCCTCCTTTGCTCAAATCAAAACGACACCGTTTTAGTGTAAAACGAATGAGGTTCAACACCCTTTTTAGATAGAATATTCAATATTTTGAATTATTTTTTGTTTTTGGTACCATTTAGCACATTAAAATATTTTTTCAATGGTATCTTCAAATAATTTATTTTTACTTAAGTACGCAGCAATGAGCATCTTAAAATATTGCACCAAAAATTACTGTTGAAGATAGTAAGTGTTACAGAAAATTTTTTTAGGGTATTAACTGTATAAAAAAATTAGTTTAGAATATTACTGGAAAAAACATTTTAAAAGTGTTGAGTAAATAAATTATTTTAGTAGTTTTGGGAAAAGAAGGACATACGACAGAAATAGAAAAAAAAGAAGATAATGTAAAAATTAATTGATATTAAGGAATATAATTAATTTAACAGAGATAATATATTCTAGAATAGAGATGAAATATTCTCAGACTCGAAACCACTTTGAAGTCCGCTAATTTTGGTGGTCAAGGGGTTTGATAATTTCTTTGTTAAAGTTTCTTTCTTTCTTTACTTTTTTTTTTTTTTTTTGGCAAATGACAACAAAACAGATGCATCAAAACTGTTTGTTGGTTGTTGCTGACAGTCCCATTTACATGTGGTTACTAGAAATTCTCGTATAGAAAATAATTGAGTCAATAAAATTATTTTTCTCTCTAAAAGAGAGAAGAAATTCAACAACTAGGGGGATAGAATGTTCCGATTTCAGATTAGTGTTAATTTGAAGGGAAAAAAAAATATTTCCATAAAACGTATACTTGAGCACATTTTTAAATGTGTAATTAAAGAAAAAAGATTTTTTATTATATGCATTTTTCATTATTTAATATAAAGTATAAAAAATTTATTAAGTTACACCCTTCATAAATCGCTAGTAATATGACTCTCATTTCTCAAATTTATTATAATTTATAGGATTTAAACTTGGTCAAAACTAACATCTCTTCAAACTACTCACTGCACAAATTAATATGAATTTGTAACGTAGGTGATGAAAATTGGGTGTTTAAATTGTGAGAGAACTGTTAAGAAATCCTTTATTGCAAAATTTGTTACTCAAAAGGTAGTGAAATTCGTTTAAGAATTATTGTGCACTACAACTTCAACAAATGCAACCTTTTTTTTAAGATATGTGGGCAAGAAAATGTTTATATATAATTAAAGATATGTTACATACGATCGGATAAAAATCACATTTGTTGAAGAGAAATTACACCGCATCGAAAATGAGAATATTTAATTTCTGTAGATAATAAATTTGGTTAAGATGAAGTTTTAACAACAAAGTTTTTCGTAAGTAACATATGATGTAATTAAATTTGAAAGAATGCAAAAGTGAACATAATTTTTTAAAATATCATGTAGTCTTCTCAGCTCCTTCGAGTTTTTTTTTTTTTTTGGACAAAGAGCTCCTTCGAGTTGACTCAGATGTCTATGACAAAATTAAATAGAGAATAAATGGGTTCTACGTTCAAAAAATATATGGTATTTTCGTAGCAAATTATTATTGTTATTAAAATTGAACTATTTTTAAAAAATCGTGTCTCTTTTCGTATCATCCAGAACTTCTATGTGTTAGAGGTTTTGATACTAAATCTACACTTTAACCCTAATAAATTTTGTAAATAGAAATTTTTTTGAAAAGAAATTTATACTAATTTAAGACGAATTTGTTTGTTTCTATTTGTGGGTGAGGTGATGAATTGTCATTCTCAATATTTTATTTATTTGTGTGGTGAGTGCCTTTGACGGACGAGGCTTTATTGTGAGCGCTCACATTGCTTCCCCATTCCATTATCCGGAAGGACGGCAGGGGCGGCGCGTTGTGTCTCCTTACAGGGATCCACCCCATCTACACGTGTCACCATCCTATCACCCCCAGCCATTCTCAACCGTCCGATCTACCATTCGGGGACGGCCCATTCCTTTTCATTAAATATTTAAATTTAAAAAATAAAAATTTAAGAAGAACACCACTTTTTCTGTGTGTTCAGAGTAATGCCGAGTCCACACGCAAACCTGAGGAAAATGGTAACTATGGTGCCGACAGATGTCTGAACCTCACACCCTCTCTTCACTAACTGCCGTCACACGAACTCCCATGTTCCGTTTCCAGCAACATGTCTTGGAAGGCCGACACGTCGTAACCGCCGTTAGTGTGGTGACGCCGCCTTCTGGGGGTGGCCACGTGTTGGGGCGCCAGCGGGGCAACGTGGATGATGCCTTCGGGGCAATTACTGGCGGTGGGTCCCACATCGCGCGGGGCTCTCGTAGGATGTGAATATTTGTTGTGTATCTGTGTGCGCGCAAAAGCAAAGAAGCAGTCAAATCCCTCGTTGACTGACTCAACGGAATATTATTTCATGGTCCCCCCACTTAGTGAGAGAGAGATAATCAGATAAGCGCATGGCACGTGTGTACGGGAACCCACACGCATTTATGATGGACCACGCGTTTCCATACACGTGTCACCTTCCCATTTGACGTCTCCCATCACCTTCCAATGACTCTTGCCTCTTTCACATTCATCTTCCCCCGGCTCTCTCTTTTCAGATTGTTACTCTGTAGTTACCCAATTTCTTGAAAGATTTTTTTTTTTTTTTTGCCATGGCTTGAAAGAAAATTATTTAGGGAAAAAAATTATGTGATTTATATTCCAGAAATTCCCAGGTCTTGTAATCTGATTTTTTTTTTAGTTGTTAATGCAAGACCCAATTTCTATTTTTTTTTTAAATAAAATTCCCTGAGGTTGGGTAAGTTAAGTTGTGCAGCTCATCAACAAATAAATACATTTACAATTTATTCACTGGTAATTAAATATTAACATTGAATCACATCACCCATTCGATAACCCTTTCCTTTAATGATGACTCTTACGGGAAGAGTTTTCTCTTTTCCATACAACTTAGTCTCAGCTCAAATGACATTAAGTTAAATAACATTCATCCGATCCCGTGTAACTAAATTAAAAGATTAAACTGTTGATAAGATTTGATTAAAAACAATAAATACATGAGAATTTAATTTTTTCAAAGTATATCTTTATTTATGAAAATTAATAATTAGAGAGAGGTTAGAGGACAGGGTATGAAGGGAGATACAAGAAATATAAAATTAGTTGATATTATAAATACAATTTGTTGTCTATATATAGGTTCATTTATACTTCAACAGAACATATAATTTAAATTCAAATTAGTTACGCAATACTTTAAAACAAAAATGATTCCTTGTGA
>QFDD01002546.1:0-14643 GCA_006871305.1 Vachellia collinsii | reverse complement strand
TGGTGGATTTCCTTCTCCTTCTTGCTTGTTCTTCACCACCACTGCTCCTGATGAGTCTCGGGTATGTAAGGATAAATCTCTCTCACTCACTTGACAATAAGTATCTCACTGTTAAGATGAATAAGATCCCAGGAGAATCTCCAAATGAACTGAATATTATTCCTCTCTATATCCCAGCCTTGCATGAGACTAAGATATATATAAAAAAGAGATTACAACTGAAATAACAAAGATATCCTACTGATGCGGACATTCAAAATAATTCAAATTCATAACAGAATAAGCTAGATAATAGGAAAGACTTAAGGCTGACTAACAGCATCCTTATTTTGCTAACAGACTCAAACTCAATTATTTAAATAATAATTCATTTGACTAATTCAAACGCCTAGCTTTTCGACCCCTCCTCCGATAAGTCAGTCGGTATCTATGAGCTCCTCTCTCTTCTCCTTCTGGTTTGCACAATTTTGGGATAGAAATAAGACTTAGAAGGTTTTTAAAATATGTTCACAAAGATTTTAAGGGATTGTGGGGCCCACTTGTATTGCCAAAGCAATTTTACACTGATAAAAATAGCATACTAATCGGACCAAGATGTCATCTTCCGGTTTGATACAAGATGATTGCACCAAAATAATGTAGTATAGTGAGCAACTTATTGTACTTCTCGAGGAGCGGTTTATTGGTAAACATAGTCTAAATTGGTTATCAAAAATATGTTGAACATGGGTATAAAAAGGGGTTTTTAATTTGTAAATGCTGTGGTGCAATAAAAAGGAAAATGCAGGAAGTAAATCTTTTTTGTGTTTTCAACTAATGAAGATATGTTTTGGATTAAAAAGGGTATAGGGTATGTGATTAGATAGACTCTTGGTTATAGAAACTCGGTTGTCATCACTCTCAAAATGATATGGAAGTTTATAACTCTCTACATCTAGCTAAAAACCCCAAGCAATCACTTAGGTCCAATGCTTTAATTAATGAAAACTCACTTGGATACAAGTTAATTAATACCTCTTAACACATTGTTAAAAACCACTTAGAGTGCAATTGAATAAGTGATGCAAATGCTCCAATGATTGTAAATCAACAACCAAAGAATCCAAGCACATACATTAGCTATTAATAATCATTGACAATTAATTGAGCACAATGGATTAATCACAACTGCAATGCATATATGTAATTCAACATAAACACATCGCCCAATTCAAATACATAGTTTAATCACAAAATCACAAATATTAATTAAGGTTTATATGATGGTAGGAATTCCTAAATGTAGAAATAACCAACACAAGTTCAAACATACATTAAGACTAAGAAAAAACTTTCCTAATGTGTCCATGAGCTCAAGCTTTGTTCTCCCTCACCACGAGACTAAAGATTTAACCTCTCATTGCTTTAAAACCACAGCTACCACCACATGTCTGTTTTGCCATGAGAGGAGTGGAAAAGTGGGATGAAAATATGCAGAAGGAGGTGATGGGAGTGGTTTAGACGGAGTGGAGTTGAAAAAAATGGTAGAGAAATGGAGGGAAATGGAAGATGAATGGATGGGGAAGTAGGGAGGTTGAGAGACCAGTGCTGGAGACTCTCCTCTACAAATCTGCAGAATGGAAAACGTCTCTGGGTTGTGGTGACTGCCCCCCTTATGTATAGATGGAGAATGACCTAATTCAAAATGCATTGTCTCACTTATATGGGCTCATATTGAGACCTGGGTAAGTGAAGTCGTGACCTGGAACATCCAGAGAGCTTAGTTTTGCTGGAAATACCTCCAGGTCGATTTGAGGTCTCAACCTGAGATTTTAGGTCACGACTTAAGAACTTTAGGTTACAACTTAAAAATTGAGGTCGCAACCTGGGGACACAAAGGCACTTCCAAGGTCATTTTTGACTTTAAATAGACTTTTAGCTCCTTCAATGCTCCATCTTGAGTCTTTTAATCTCCTCAAAATGCCTGGAAACAAAAGTAAAGAGATTAAAGATAAGGCAATTATAATTGGATGAGGTAAATGACTCCTTTTTATCCTTTTATCGGCAAAATGCTATGCATAGTCAAAGTAATTGAGAAAGGACATAAATGCATGCAAAATGAAGGTAAAAGTGTTATAAAAAACCATGAAATACTCAATAAAACCATGTAAATATTGGGTTCTATCACATACTCTGATAGTTTCTCACTCTTCTTTTCCCTCTTGGATAAGAAGATGGCAAGTGGCACCTTAACCTCTCCAC
The DNA here is from genome assembly GCA_006871305.1 of Vachellia collinsii. Lineage (NCBI taxonomy): Eukaryota > Viridiplantae > Streptophyta > Magnoliopsida > Fabales > Fabaceae > Vachellia > Vachellia collinsii. The sequence continues at coordinate 12,402 of QFDD01002546.1, read as the reverse complement.
AAATCCACTATTCCCAAAATACCTTTATGTTATCTGATTTTCGGCTACCAAAACTGCTTTTTGGGAATTTTCTGATTAGTAAGGCCATATCATACCCTCAAAAATTTCCATAATTCATAAGCTTATTAGGGTTTTTTTTTCCTTTCTCAAAACTCATTGCAGAAATGCCCTTAATTAATTTACTACAGAAAACCCTAATCAAGCGATTTTCGGTCTTTCGTATTGTCGATTTGGCAAACTGTTTCTAACTTTCTACTAGAAACAATTTTATAAATTAGGGCACTCCTACAACTATTTCTAGCCACTTTAACATTACATTTATGAGGCCTCTGGATAATTTAAATAATAATATTTTACTTAAAATTCATTAAATAGCCAAAATATTAATTACGGTAAAAATTTCCCTCGAAGGGAATTTTTGTCCATTGAACCTTAACTGAGCCTCAATTACTGATCAGTGACTTTTTCTCTACCTTCTGGTGCCCGGGGTCATTTTCTGGTATTTTGGTTAAAATTACCAAAATGCCCGTGGCTTTTCTCAAAATGACCATTTTGTCCCTACATTTTCTATATTTGGAAAATGGCACCTTTAGCATCTTTTATGCTTCTATTCACTCTTTGGACCCTTTACTCATCTGTAGCCTATCGTTTAGCCCTTATTTTTAGTTGTTGATAACGTGGATGTTACATTGTACATGTGCATGGTGAGATGTATGTATGATAAGATGCCATATTATGGCAATTAAGTGTTAAATGGTGTAAATAGATGTCAAGCATGATGAATAAATGAGTTATGATATGGTATGCATGAAGAAAAGAGGATTAAGCATGCAAAATCACATAAAAGGGTCAACACCCTTATAAATTGCATAACTGGATAACAATTATCAATTGAGCTCCAAATGCCATGAAATTTTGTGAGCAAATAGTTCATGGTATAAACTTTAAAATGAGCTTTAGTTTGATAAATTTGGAGTTCTATGTAAAATTTTATACACTTTCCAATTTTTGTTGAAAAACTAAAAGTTGGTTGTGGCATTACCAAAAAGTCCGCTGCGATGAAGTTGGTCAAAGAGTAACTTCGTGCAATGTTGGAGAAGTTCACCATGGCTAAGTCCAAAGTTCACCATGGTCGTGAGTTTAGCCAAGTTGGCCATGTCGAAGTTCTAGACTCCATGACCAAATGAAATGTATTTTATGACTCATATCAGTTTTAATTGAACATTTATTTGGTTCAAGAGATATTTTTCCCCTATAGGGAATTGAATGAGCTTCCATTAGAGACTTGAATCACTTATTTTAAATTTTTCTAGAATTAGTTGTGAATTTTCAAAAATTTGTCCAAAATCCTAAGTTATCTAATGAATAGTAACTCAAGTGAGTTTTTGAAATTCACACAGATAACTAATTCTAGCCTATGCAATGGCCTCAAGTGGTCTAAGTGAAGTCTCTAATGTCTAATAAAGTGGGATAAGAGAAGGTGTTATAGACGACATGAATACTTGGGCTGGTCCTGGTTGGGCAATCTGCTGTAGCTACTGCTGTTGTGCACAGCTAAGGCTAGAATTGTGGAAAATAACCAAATGAACAATGAATGTTCACGCATTTTTCTCTATTGATTAAGCAAGAATTTGGTCAAATGAATATTTTTTCCATGGAAGGAATTGAATGAGCTTTATTCCATATGGGAAATTGAACAAGCTTTATTTAGAGACTTGAACCACTTGATTTCGATTTTCTAGAATTAGTTATGAACTGTCAAAGCTAACAAAAATTCTAACATTTACTAAGTGAACAATAACCGATGAACAGTAACTCGAGTCAAGTTTTGAATTTTCACTTGGTTAGCTAATTCTAGAGTATGTAAGGCCTTAAAATGGTTCAGTTAAGGTCTCTAATGTATAATAAAACTAGATAAGAAAAGTGTTACAAATATTACAAGTTTGATATTAATAACTAAATGTATAAATGCTTTACAAATGCACAAATTACTTATTGACAAAAAGCATTAATTGCAACAACTATGTGACATATTGGAAAGGTGGAAACTAATTTATGTATGAAAAAATGGACCCTAGCCATATCTTTGCGTTTACCCAAGCAAGTGTGGAGACAAGGGACTTTTGGAAGGCGTGTGGCTACCTGATTGCTAAAGAGCCCTCTGGTTCCTTAATGAATGAGCAGGGCAGAATTAAGAAGTGGAAGAAACCAAAAGGTAATGAATTAAAAATTAATATTGATTATGCTTTTGAGAAAGAGGAGGGTAATGCAGCGCTCTCCATGGTGGTTAGTGACTCAAATGGGTGGCTAATTGATGATTTTACTACATTTAAATAGGAAAATTCTGTTTTTGTTGGAGAATGTGAAGCTTTGTACCGTGCAACCAAATATGCCATGGAAAACCAATTGGAGGAGGTTACTTTTGAGTCAAATAATCTACCATTGATTAAGTGTGTGACTAAAGGAAGTAGGCCGCCAGATTGGAGGAGTGAACCCATTGTAGAGAACATCCTTACCCTAAGGAACTCAAGTCAGAACTACTTTTATGTTTGGATTCCTAAAGAAGCAAACTCGGTGGCAGATTGGGTCGTAAAAGGCTTCATTAAGGGGGTCATTTCCTTTTGATTGGATATCTAAACCTTATCCTTAACTGTAGCACCTTTTGATGCACTATCTAACAGAGTTCTCTTTGGATGCTAGCTGATATGGATGTTGTTTATTTAGATATTATGTGGTTAGTTTGTTTTTGTTTATTTACCTATACAAGACTCTTTCCTAATTAATGAATACTATTGTTGTGGGCAAAAAAAAAAAAGAATTAAAAAATAAAAAAATTAAATAGCATGAAATGTGCATATCTTCTTTTAGCTTTTCAATAACTTTGGAGATCCCTTTCAGCAACTTATTGCCTTAGGCATTGTGATCACCTTTGATATTTTTCATAACGTCTTATGGTCATTTTGGCTTCATAATCATTTAGGTGTTTTTTCCAATAGATTGTCTCATATTTTTCTATACGACTTTTGGTCATATTGTAACATTATCTCATAATTTTGATTACCATAAGAATATTTTTAGTATGTCAAAACTCAACTTTCAATTGTCAATTTCTCCAGTGTAATGTGATTATAGTCGTTATCTCGTCTTGCATATATGTTCCTTTCTTTCAATAATACATTGATTTCTCTAAGCAATAGTCTTCTAGACCAAAGCAAAAATCTTTTGAAGTTGCAAAACCTCCTTTTTTTTTTCATTTTATGTATGAACATTTAGCCTTCAAGGCTTTGATGTACAACTAAGTCATCAAAATGTTACTAATTTTTTTCATGCCATTTACTGAAACCCACAAGTTCTGTTATGAAAGAAACATTATGAAAGTGATATGACTTTTGGTCATCCAAGTATGAATACAAAATGAATATTAAATAATTGATATGGCTTCTAGGCATCTAATCATAAAATAAATAGTATTTTAGCTACTGGCCATTTAGATTAAACAACATTATAGCGAAATAAATTAAGTAAATTCAAATTCATAATTGAATATAAACAACAAGTGAAACCATATATAAATTACATTATACATAACAATACTATGATATATATATAAAGAACATAAATTATATATATATGGATATTAGTTATTGTAACACCTCTCTTTTCTAGCTTTATTATACATTAGAGACTTTGACTTAACCACTTGAGACCATTACATTAGCTAGAATTAGTCATTTAGGTGAATTTCAAAAATTCCCACTTGAGTTACTATCCCTTTGGAAACTTAGAATTTTGGCCCAATTTTCAAAATTCACAAGTAATTCTAGAAAATTTTAAACCAAGTGATTTAGGTCTCTAATTAAAGCTTTCTCAATCCCTTATAAGGTAAAAATACTTATTTGGACATGCTAAAGCTCAAACATCCCCTTAATCCATGTTAAATTCCACTGTTCAAATGGTCAAAATAAGGGACTTAGTTGCGGCCATCTTCGGGTTTTGCTGCGGCGAACTTTTAAACTTCATCCAAAAATTTGCTCTTTGACCATGATCACTGCGGCGATCTCCTCCAGACTAACAGCCATCATCCTTTTGGGTCTATTTTGTCGAGGAGAACTCTAATGCTTCAAATTTTTTGGTTTTCTACTTAACTTTGAAAAATCATATCTTTTTGCACACAAGTCTAAATTAAGCAATCTAGGACTCTATAGAAAGCTTGGAAAATAATATATTTGCATGCAAAGTCTCAGGTAAATTGGATTCCATTTACTTAAATTATCCTATTTTGTCTCAATTAAGAGCTTTGGACCCTTATATGGTCAAGTTGCATGCTCCTATCCTTTTCTTTATGAATTTCACTTCAAAACACAATTAATTACAACACATAGCACCAAAATAACTTAGTGTAGGGCTTTAATTTACATTTATCCCTAAACTTCATATAAACATGAAAATCACATAGATATACATCAAAATGACATATATAGAATGTGCAACTTGTGCATTCTCATGGAAGCCCTCACCATTCATTCTTGAATCTCCTTTCCTTTGCCCTTGGAACTTGTTCCTACTTTTATTCATTGGAAAAAAATGAGATTTCAAACAAATCCCAGTAGCAAATATTTTTTAAGAAATATCAACATGCATGATTAATTAAATATAAACTAATATACCATGACATGAACAACAATACCTTACTTCTAACATATTTGTACAAAGCCAAGGCAATTATTGCATAGCTACAACCATGAATACTCACAAGCAAGGATTTACATGTCAAGTGGCTATCACCACACATCAAACATGGCCAATAACATATACAACAATCAATGCAAAGTGGATGTAAAGTTAGAAGTTTTGCTACCTTAAAATGCTTGACTTTCCAATGTGGCTTGGGTTGGCTTCCTTTCTTGCACTTTAGAATTCTTCTTGGTAATTTACACTCCTACACCACATGATGTATTGGGCATCAATACTAAGTCATTCTCCATGCATTGTAACACTATACCACATAAACTTAACCATGTAAGGCTCTTAGATTCTAACTTTGGCAATTGAGATTCTAATACTTCCAAAAGTGTTCTCTTGATCTCACCTTACACAATTTCTCATTCTAAATCCATTGGAAGCATCAAAACATCTAAAATCTGCCCTTTCCCCCTCATAGCTACAGCTGGACAAAATTCATAGCAAAATGGAAGAAAATGAGGTTTTGCAATATCTCTTTTCATAAACATGCATAACCTCAATTCTACATCCATTCCTCATCATTAATCAACACGCAAACATGCTTATACATGCCTCATGAATTTTGGTCAGCCTTAAAGATTAGGGTTTCATGCCATAAATTTATAACAAGCTTAAATAAACTCAAACAAAGCATCCACATGTAGCAAATCATGCAAGGAGTTGATCTATGATGCTTGTTGCTTCCAACTCTTAATATTTCTCATTTTCTCTCTCTAGACCTTCCAAGACTACTCTTGAAATTCATTAATCAACACCAAAGAGAAGAAAGTAAACAAATAGAAAGGAAGAACAAGGCTCAAAATCAGATTCTATGAAGGAAATCAAGCATAAACTCCCACTTTACCTTGATCTTTGCTTGATTTTCACCTCCTTCTTGCTTGTTTTTCACCACAGCTGCTTCTCTCTCTTCAAGTGGAGCAATAAATTGTAGGCAGAAAATGGAGCTTGGAAGGCTTAATAAAGTCTGCACAAGCTGATTAATGAGTTGTGGGGCCAATTCTATTAGCAGAACCATTTTCTACTTATAAAATAGCTTCATACTGATATAAACTACCATCTTTTTGAAATATCTTTTATTTTCTTTTCATCTTCAAGCAAGAAGATCACAAGTGGCAAGTTCACATCACCACAATTTACTTTTGCAAAAATTACTTTACTTTATCTTATTGTTTCATGCCGGAAATGCTTTTTGGAAATTTTTTGATCACTTGACTAGTTTAGTGCCGCTAAAAATTTTCAAAATTTAACTGATCACTTCATGATTTTTCTCATCTCAAATAGCCTTCAAATATGCTCTAAATAATTTTTTTCCTGAAAACCCTAATTCGTGGATTTTCAGCATATCGTACTGTCGATCTAGTAAGTTGTTACTTACTTGAGGCTGAAATCAATTTTATAAAATAGAGCATTTTTCAAGCTATTTTTCGTTATTTTAAAATATTTTTGAGGTCTCTAGGTATTTTAAATAGTTATATTTGGCTACAAATCTGAAAATCAACCAAATATTAAATGACCTTAAAAATTCAAGCAAGGGTTATTTTGGTCATTCTAACTTTAACTGGATCTCAATCCATGATCAGTGAATTTTTCTTTACATTTCAGGACCTGGTGTCATTTTCTGATATTTTGGTCATCTTTTTCCAAAATGACTATTATGTCCCTGATTTTTTTTAAAAAATGACTATTTTGTTCTTACGTTTTCTAAATTTTGCAAAATAGCATTTCTAGACTTCCTTCCATATATTTTCACTCTTTGGACTTTTAATATCTCTGTAACCTTTAGTTTAACCTTTATTCTGGTTACAAAAATTTAAGGATATTACAATTATATTGCGATTAGCATAATTATAAACAACATAATAACATAAAAGTTAACAAAATAAAAATAAATAACAGAAAATAAAAGATAAAAAGATAATAATATTATATAGATGACATAATAATAGATAAAAAATAAAAATAACATAAAAGAAAGAAAATATATGAAAGATAATAATAGAACATAAATAACATAATAATATATAATAAAATAAAATATAGAATAGCAGAAAATTTAAAAATAGAAAAGTAAAATAACATAAGTGGAGAAGGAAAAAAAGGAAATGAGGATATGATAAAATTAAAATAATAAATAACAGAATAACAATAGAAGAGAATATAATAACAAAATAAATAAAAATGACAAAAGATCAAATAACAAAATTGTAACAACAGATTGTAAAAGAATAATATAAAATGAATAACAAAACTAAAATGTATAGAAAAACAACAAAATAAATGACATAAAAGAATGAGATAATTATAGTAAATGTATAGAAAATTAAAATTGCACATGATAATGGGGCAGAGGGATAATTGTGTATAGAAAAGTTAATAGATATTATATATAATAAGAAATATGGATTTATAAAAAGCTTATACCCAAAACTTTCCTGCATAAATCTTATACCCCAAACATTCGGAGAAAAATCCTATTGATATCTTGTTATAAAAAAACATAGAGAGAGAGAGAGAGATAAAATTTGAAAGTAGAAGAAAAGAATAATAGAACAAGAAATTGAGAGAGAAATAATCTTCTTGTATTAATTTTTACTAATGTTATGGTTACAACTAATGAAAAACAAGCAAGAAGATCACAAGTGGCAAGTTCACATCACCATATGTGTCTTTATACATAACATTTATTTATATGCCTCTAATTCTTAAAGTCTAATATTATGGTTATAATATTATAAATAATAGAATAATATCAATAACAATTAGAAACTACTCTCAAATGATTTATTGGAGAGGCTATACGGTTTAGAGATTTAGAGAGAGAATCTAAAAGAAATTTAAACAGTTCTATGGTTATTCACTTGTATATAATTTCACAACAAATACCTAATTATCATTCTGCTTATATGTTACAAACGGGCCCACCACTTTTGCTTTATTTGACTTGTAATTATAGTGGGAAGCCGCGTCCCTGCCGTCCCACCACGAACCATATGTTCTCCCCAATGACTTTTTTTTTTTTGGGTACAACTTTTTTGCTGGGACAAAACATGACCTTAGTTTTTTATCCTAAATGAATGGTCTCAGACCAAAAAATTTATATTAAAAATAGTTATTGTTGCTTTAAGAATGGTCTCCTTAAAGCTTATATGGTTTTTAAGGGTTTGTTTAGGAAGTAACAAAACCTTAATTTCAAACCTTGGTTTCACAGAATCCGAGGTAAGTATGTGAGAGAGTTTTGTCTCAACTTGCGTGAAATTGATTTTGGAAATTGATTCCCAAATAAACTATAAATAATGTAACTCAACTCAAATCCCAAGTGATACACAAAATCCATATCTAGTTCACTAGCCTGGACAATGATTTTAAAAATCCATTTATAATTCAAACTATTCTATAAAAGGAGAGATTTTATGTTCTTAAGGTTATATACTTTTGTATACTTCGTTGAGTTTATAAACTGTTATCCAACCAAATTAGATAGGCCAAAACAATCCAAACAAATTAGAAGAAACGAATTTACAGTTTAAAATAAACAAAGGCACTAACAACAAAAATTAGTTAACAAATGATTGGTAAAGAAAATAAATTTATTTTGATTTGATTTTATTAGTAAAGTACATTAGAAAGTAATATAAACGTTAAGCAAATATTCTTTTCCCATTTGAAAATATCTTATTACAACAAAGTCCTTTATTTTAAATTTCATCCATACAAAATCTTCATAACAAATTTCCATAAATTAGGAGGAAAACTTCATGACTTAGAAATATTATTTTAAACATTCAAAAATCAAAAGCTGAAATTTCTTTCCCTTTCATATTCAGCAAATATTTTTGATAGAATTGAGGATGAATCCCCATTGCCATATTAATTGTAGAACAGGGTATTACCAATGTTAAAGTTTGTGAAAGTTAACTTATATTCAATGGAATCTCAGTTGCATATTGTAAATTGTGAAAGCTCATTTATATTTGCATATTGACCATTTTACACATTTGTATAAATGAAACCTTAGTTGCATATCGTGAGAATGTCAGTTGCATAATATAGAACCTCAGTTACATATTATGGAAAGTCTCATTCTACAATTACTTTAACAATAAAAGATTTATCCTTAATTCTCCCAATTATTTTTTTAACACATAAAGCTCAATTATTTTATCAGACCTATCATAAACGTCATTGGCATTAGAATTATTATATCAGACTTATCATAAGTAGCATTGATATTAGACATACTAACACAATTAAAAAAATGTAACATGATGTTGATGATAATAAACATACAAGATAAAATAGGATCCACAAAAGGCAGCTAAAATGTTTTGATTGAAAAGAAGATAAATGATATGGTGCATCCCATGAACATAGGAATTTCTCGTTTCCTATTATATAAAATTGAAGATCTGGCAAAAATATTGAAGAGATAATAATGTTTGAAAGTCAATAAAACTCTTTATAAGTAATTTAAAAATTAAGGTTTTTAATGGCATTTTACCGTATGATATCAGCCCCGTGTTTAGCGGGTAAAAAGCATTGAATCAAAACCATGAATATGATACTCGAATTAAACAATTAAACAATATTCTGATTCAACAAGTTTTAATTTTACTCGTATTAACATATTGAATTAGTTACCCCCGTTTTGCGTCCCATGTATTTAATGTCCTGGCTGTAAAGTTGGATGAAAGCTAGGGACCATTATGTATATTTATAGAAGCAGTTCAATCTCAATAATAACATAAAAAAAAAAACACTTTCTCTTTTTTTAGTAAGCACCTGTGTACATAAATTGTTTTTTAATATAAGAAAATAAGGCAAAAATTGAAAAAAGAATCTATTTTTTTCAAATAAAAAAAATTGAATATGCGAAAATCAGCAGGGAGGAAGAAACAACACATGGGAAATATCACCGTTCAAGGTCAATGGTCATCAAAATCAACGGATGTGGTTGGCTCTTCCGAAGTCAGCAAGCTTCCTTGAGCGGTTTGCACAAAACGACGACGCAGTAGAGAGGTGAGGCTTCGCTGCCGTCGTGCCTCTCATCTCCCCCGCCGCAACTACTTCCGGAGGCAATCCCTTCGGGTTCCAGTGAGGGTTCGGGCTCGCCCTCACCAACGGACTTAAGCAAAAAGCCATGCCTGATACGTTCCGAAAGTTGCGGGAACGACGTGTCACAAACGGTGCCGTAGAAGGCGTTTTCCGCCAACGCGGGGATGTTTCCGTTGAGTAGCCACCGGCTGAAGGGGATCGGTCGCATCCATCGCAATCGACCACGCAACTTTCGGTTGTCACCGGCGACATTCCCCGATCTGTTTGCCGATACAGCCTCCGGCCCGTGGTGGTCGAACGTTCCAGAGAGTTCATCCTATCCATATTCTTCCGGCGAGTGGGGAAGATCATTGAGAACCACGAGGGAGATCCCGATGACGATGGTTCGCATGATTCCTGAGAAGAAATCCTCGGATTCGCTTCCAATTTATCGGATCTAGATCTGAACAGACTTGAGAAAATCCAGAACCTTCCCGTCTTCTTCTTGAATGACGAACTTGTTCTGCCAGGGAATCCTGAATTAGCCTCAGAATTGCCCGTACCGAAGGTAGGGCCAAGTTGCGGGGTGCTATAAAAGAGATTGTTATGTCTGTCACAGCTCTGCCAGCTAGCATAGTCCGATTTCCGCCGAGAGACATACGGCGAGACTGAACGAGGGAAGACGAGCGGAGGAGGAGGGTTAGGGTCGGATTTCCGAGGTTGATCGTCTGAGGCGCGTGAGGAAACGCGCGCAAGATGTGACTTCTCTTGTGCTGCGATGAGTACAAGGAGACGCTCCCGGAGACAAGAGGCGCAGACGCCGACAGTGCTGCTCAGGTCCTCCGGGTGGTGCTTCCGACACCTCATCTAACCCCTTCTAATTCGACCTGAACAACAACCCAACACAGATGTCACCTGCTTCAATATGACGGCGTTTTGAAGTAGAGTACCAGTGGTGGAGCTTCTGATAGCCCACCGTGAGGTGAAAGAGATCTGATGGAGAATTCCAAAGGCAAGTTTGTCTTGTTCCTCTAGGGGAGAGAGAGAGTGGTAGAATGGGTGGTAGAATGGGTGAAGGAGGAGGGAGTCTCAACGCTCAAGTTTGAGGCATGAGAGGGTAATGCATCTTTTATTAAATTTAGAGAGATAAAGGTACCAATACTTGCCTCGCCTCTATAGACTAATAAATATGCACGCGCCTGTTGAATGCGGATATACCCCATAACTTGCAGTAGAAATGAATAATATATCACATCATCTAATCTTTTCTTCTCAATTTTCTAATCCAACTGGTTACTTTTTCGCGAGTTAGTGCCATATGATCTACAAGGCTGTTGTATACTTAACAAAGTATAGGAGCTTGAATCGATTCACTCGAGTCAAGCTGAAACTCAGGGATTCAGGCTTAAAATGGGTCCAAGCCATATGTTAACCCCTAACTATGATGACACGGTTCGACTCATCATGACCCAACGGTGGATCGTCCAAGTTATTATATTCACATATTATATTCACAGGAAAAGGTCAATGTCTCTCCAGTTTCTTCCCTTCCACGCACAAATCTCTATTTTCTTCCCCGTTCTCTTGTCGCTTGCGAACACTTCCTTAATCTCCTTCAGTCGTTCCTCTTCCTTTCTCCATCTCTACTCCATCGTCGTGTGAATGGTAGTGTGGCTAAAGCATGGGTCGTCCATCTTTACTCCATGGAACTCACTTTTCATCATTCATCATCTCTACCTCGATGCTTCTTCATTGTCTCTGCCTCGCAAAAGAGGGAGGGAGGCAGAGGAGCGTACGAGGATTGAGGAGTGACCAGTGACTAGTGACCACAAAAACTAGCTTTGGTGCGTTGTGGATTGAGTAATTGACAAGCTTAAGGCTTTGCCTTTCCGAGGAAGTGGCAGAGCCTAGGGAACTACAAATGGATCTCTCTGTTATAGAAGGAAATGAAATCTCTATTTTATACTAATAATTTTGGATGGTGTGAATGTTTGATAAGTTTTATTTTTTAATTTTTTAATTTTTTTTATTTCTCATCAGCCTGACCCCTAAGTTGACTCTGATTAAAACCGCTGACCCTTGGCTCTCTTCCTTATTCAATTTAATCACCAATCCAAATTCTTGTATCTTGAGTTTTAAACCAACTAATTTTGTATAACATACCGTTTATTTCTAAATTTTTTTGAAACTTTACTACTCCCTCCCCTCTATCTCTTTTGATAAGAAAAATCTATTTCATATTATTTCTTTTTACAAGGGACATTTAGATATTAGCTTTGTTTACATTGATATTATAAAACCATGTTCACGTAAATTGAGATAAACTTATCTCACATACTTATCTTGTAAATTGTAAATTAAGTTAAAAAGTTAACTTTTACCGCTAATCTAAACAGGCATATTATCTCAAATTTTTGTTTCCGAGTTTTCATTTTATCCTCATTTAATTACTCATATTAACATAATTGCATTTATCCCTTTCACTCACACTTTCGTCTCACCACATATATCTTGCTTCCACACACCTCTTTTTTCTATCTTTCTTATATTCTCTTTATTATATTCTTTCTACCCATAAATAAAGGTAATTTTTTTAGAAAAAAAGTTACTTTTTTATGTATTTATCTA
>QFDD01002545.1:0-16299 GCA_006871305.1 Vachellia collinsii | reverse complement strand
TTGTGGTGTGATAACAAAGCGGCCCTACACATAGCTTCCAACTCAGTGTTTCATGAACGCACAAAACATATTGAGATTGATTGCCACTTTGTCCGTGAGAAGATTAAGGAAAACTTTATTTCTACAAGACATGTGAGGTCTGGAGATCAACTAGGGGATTTGCTTACGAAAGCCCTTAATGGGATTCGGGTTGACTATCTTTGTAACAAATTGGGCATGATAAACATCTATGCTCCAACTTGAGGGGGTGTATTAAGATATGCTATTAATGTAAATAGTATAAAATCAGATATCATTTCATTAGGATATTATATTATTATGAGCCATTAATGCCTAGGCTCCTACTCATGTATATATATATCCCTTTTCTGATCATGAATATACAAGAAATTCATTTCATATTAACTTATAAGATTGAAAGGAAAAAAATGAGATAATGAATGGAAAAAAGATATGAGAAAAACATATAATTAATTAGTGGTAAAAATAGGGGGGGAAACGCATTAAATGATGAGAAAAGTCCAAACTTCACCTTATATAAAAACCATGCCCCTTCACAATTTTCCATCTTATATTTTGAACCGGAGGGAATAGTATGAGACTACATACTTACCTGATAGATCTTTCAATACTTCTTAAACAAAATCTCTTGTGAAGTTTGCAGATGATTGATAGTTCACAAATGTAACAATGAAACTTCATCGCGCACAACAAAAATGCTTGATAGACATTCAATCTGACAATAGCTGCTGAATTGATATTCAAATCAAAGAATATGGGATGACATTTAGGTCTCAAAAAGCCACAAAGCTTTTCCTGAAGGCTAAGGCCCGGTTTCCCTTGCCAGCAGACAGTAAGTGTTGAGCGCAAATGGTCCTTTAAGTACCTGTATGAATACGGAACCACTTAATTCAGACCAGGGAAGAACACAATATGCTTGTAGAGATATCTTGTCGACTAAGTAAAAATTGTGTAAACACGAAAATAATCAGATCACCCACATTACATCAATACCCAAAAAAATGGCAGAAGCTTTGCAGACCTCATGAGAGATCAGAGAACAAAATTGAACGACGAAAGAATAATGCAACTAGAAGGAAGGAAAATATATTCTACTTAACAGAGAAATCGTAGATCAACTATATAATTTATTAACAAGAGAATAAAAATGAAGAAATAGACTCCCGAGATCTTTAATCATTGGTTCAAAATTAGCATTTCATTACATGAGTATGAACATTGAATCCTGAAAAAAAAAACAATTATTTTCAAGAGAATTATAATGACAAATATAGATGTTATATGCTAATAACATAATCAAAACAAAAGCTCAGATGAAAATTAACTTTGTATAGTCTGCCTGAACTTCCAAGGTGCTGCGATTAATAAGAAGACCACTCCAGCAAAGAAATGAAGTGCCATCTTCACCAGCCTGAACCCTACTCCCTGAGGATCCTGACATCTGTCCAACATCAAAGTTGACTCCAAACTTTTTTTCATTCATGTAGCAGCTGTAATCACGAAATCCTCTTTGCAGCCTAGAGAAAAAGCCAGCTGCTTGCTTTTTTGAAGTTGAAATAAAAAGGATATCATCAATAAGCCGGATTAGCATATAACATGGGGAAGAGACTTCGCCATCATTGCTCATGTTCAGAGCACATTCTTCATTGCAACTGCCAGCTTCAGTAGTTTTTTCGAGAAAAGGAAAGATCACATGCCGCTCCAAGTGTCCATAGTATAAGGAGCAAAGCAAAGATGACAAAATACCTCCTTGGGGAATACCAACACCTTGCAAGTAAAATTTTCCTTCTAGCTGCAAAATATTGTTCTTCACATGCTGCTTAACATATGAATGGAGCACCTTATTTTCCACATGCTTGACGATCCCCTGTACTATTAGAAAATTTAATACTGAGCACAGTTTTCTTTTTTCATTTGACCAAAATTTCAATAGTTCTAATTGGGATGTCCAATCGCCACTATCACCACTTTAAAAGCAAAGCAATACAAATAAGATATTAATAAAATATACAGTTTTTCAGCAAGTATGCTGTCTTGCCTCCTTTATTTATATCAACAGCACAGTTCAGCAGTTCTCAAGCAAACCAATAGGTCCCAACACACTGTTGCCACCGAAACACACACAAGAAGACACAGGAGAACAAAATGGAAGAAAAAGCAAGAATATTGGTCCAGAAGAAAGGACATAAGTATATATACAAAATCATAGAGAAGTGAATGAGGCATCCTCTTGAAAGTTGGCAAAGCTGTTAGGTTTATGAGGTTCTAGTTCTGCTTGATTGTGCTGCAAGGTGTGCTTATTTAGTAACCATTTTAAGTCCATCAATTCCTCCAGTTTGTTAAGTGTTGAGTCATAATCTGTGTTTCCTCTCTATCAGTATCTTTTGTGGCATGTGTGGTGAAATATTCTGTAGCAGCAGCATATTCATTATGAGGATGGTGGCTATATTTGAGGGTTTTTCTGGGAGCAATAGGGGTGCTGGGTTGGATTTTCTGAGTTGATATAATGTATAAAAATATCCAGTGAATGGCCTGAACCCAAGCTCCCCAGTAATTTAAATTTCAAAACTCAAGTTCTTTGCTTGATTTAAGTTTGTTTTGTTTTGAGTTTCTCTGTTGGAGTGTGGTTCCTTTGACACACCCATTGGAATTAAGCCATGAATTTAACACCTTCATTTTCTTAAGGATAATATATAGCCATGATACCAAGATGCTCTCAAATTCACTTCCTTTTTATAATTGTAAATTAGCACAAGCAATCAAATTCAGCCAGCACCCTTTGAATAGACCCTTCTAAAACTAGCCAATTTAGAGATGTGAAGAAAAAGAACAGGATGTCATCACAGCAGTTCAAGATACAACTTTTATTGAGATCAGATGGGCACATCTCTTATTATAGCTATGATCAAATGAGCAATAGACAAGCACCAATCTTCATAAACAAAGTCGAGTGAACCCATAGTTTTCAAATACATCACTAACTTGTGCGACTTGCATTATGCTTATGGGATAAACGTTGATGAATATGCCAATTACAAACTAGCTTTTAGTTTCTCAGCAATTTTCTCAACCAAATTATTAGAAAGTTAAATTAATCTCAAAGTACTTTTTTAGTTTGAAAGAGGTAAACTTGTGCTTAGTCAGCTAAACCAATCCAAACATCAAAATTAAAGTCAAGAAATTTCCAAGGCAACATTATTAGACAAACAACTTAGAGGAAAAAATATAAAGAAAGCTCCAACCAGTTAAATGATGTAGTTAGTTGGTAGATAGTCTAGTCTTGTTAAGAAATAGTTGAGTTAGAGGTTGTATTTACTACTCTCAGAATACTCTAGAGAAAACTTAAGTGTATAAATAGCCTTATAATCTTGAAAATAAATCATCAGAAACATTTCTCCTCAACTTTTATCATGGTATTAGAGTCTGGTTGGCTCAAATAACCCCTGGTTAGTTTCTGATCAAAAATTTCAAACACTAAAACCTAGAAACCCTGAATTTCCCTCAAAAAACGAAGCTGCCTAGAGAAGCTCATAATCTCCGTAGCTTCGTTGAAGACCCGCACCCCTCCATTGTATTCAGAGGTCGCCAATCGGTCAAACACCATCGCTGGTGAGTTTTGGCAAGCTATGCACCCCCACGTGCCGATCAACGATTCTAGACCAGTCCCTATTCATCATCACATTTGATGTCCTTTTTGTCACTGGTCAAGCTCACCCTACTCAAAATTTCATCCTTTCTCTGTTCTAAGCCACGGCAGAGGTGACAAACACCTCCAATAGTACTGGTTCTTCCATTGTCAGTGTTATGGGTGGCTCCGGTTACGGCAGAGTGTTCCAGCATCTTATAAGTTGAATGAAACTAATTTTTTAAGCCGGCCTCAATTAATTGACAAAGATTCTTCTGCTACAAGTACCTATGCCTTGGGGTTCTCAGGTATCTCCTTTGAACATTCATCTGTTTATTCTCATCTACTCTTAATGCCTCGAATAAGGATTTCCTTCACTCTTGGATCATTGAGCCACGGATGATATACCTAATTATTCTAAAACTTCATTTCTTATAGCCCATGTCCTAGTAATAGAAAGATTATTGCAGTTGATGGATCTGTCATGACTATGGTTGGCCAAGGAGATATTTGTCTAAGTTCTAACCTTGTTCTGAAAAATGTTCATAAACTTTGTACCAGTCTTATTTCTGTCAAAAGGTTTATGGGGTAGTTGAAAGGAAAAATAGTCACCTTCTTGCTGTTACAAGAACCCTGTTGTATCAAAATAATGAGCCCAAAATTTATTGGGGAGAAGCAGTCCTAACTGCAACACATCTCATTAATTCACTACTAACACAATTTCTTGGTTCAAAAAGTGGTATGGAGGTTCTCACTCAATTCTTTCCAGATTTCCATGCATCAAGTGGACTTATGCCTAGAATATTCAGGTGCATTGCATTTGTTCATGTGCATTCACAACACAGAACCAAACTTGATCTTAGAGCTCCCAAATGTGTGTTTGTTGGGTATTACTCTACTCAAAAAGGATATAAATGTTACGGTCCTCCTTCTAGGAAGTTTTTTGTTTTAGCTGAAGTCACCGTTTCAAACTCCGAGTCTTACATTAGTACCCCTCTTCAAAAGGAGAGTCCTGTAAATGATGATCAAGGTAATCTCATCCAAGCACACCTTCAGAATCTCATCTTCAGGATCTCCATCAATTCTTAATTCTACTCGTCCAATACAAGTTTACTCTTGGAGAAGGCATCTCAACCAACGCAAGTTCAATCATCTGAATATGTCACTGTTGAGACATCAGAATTCGCCCCTAAAAATATTGAGGTAACTCCATCGTCTTCTAATATTGCTGAGAGTCATGATGTTTCTACTAATGATCCCAATAATTCTGATCTACCCATTTTCCTTGAGAAAAGGAGTTCGAAATTGTAGTAAGCATCATTTATATCCTTTTATCTTCATTTTTTTCATATGATAAATTGTCTTGCAGTCACATAATGATTCTTAACAATCTCCAATCTATTACAATCCCAAAAACATTGTCTGAGGCATTAGCAGATGATAATTGCATCAAAACAATGAAAGCTGAAATGGAAGCCCTAGAGAACAACAAAACATGGGATCTCGTTCAATTAATAGGAGGAAAGAAGCATGTTGGATGCAAATGGGTTTTCACCCCTAAATACAATTCTAATGGCACTTTAGAGTAGTATAAAGCTCGATTGATTGCTAAAGAGTATGCTCAAACCTAGAGGGTAGATTATGAAGAAACTTTTGCTCCAGTTGCAAAGATGAATATCTTCCATATTCTATTATCTTTGGCTGTGAATAAGGGCTAGAAGATCTTACAGTTTGATGTAAAAAATGCATGTTTACGTGGTGAGCTACAAGAGCAGATTTATATGGAGGTTCCACCTGGTTTTTACTCTAAGCTTTCTCCTGGTACAGTATGCAGACTTAAAGCATGTTTGGCATACCCAAAAAAGGTGCTTTTGCTAAAGGAAACCAAGATTTGCTGTGTAACTTGCCAAACATCCCACAAAATTGAAAAAGCGTGGCTGAAACCAAAACCATGGTTTTGGAAAAAGTGGAGACCCGAAGCTTTTTTGGAGGGAAGTGGAGAGAAAAGATGAAGACTGTAGTTGATTGAAAGGCAATTCAACGAGTTCTGATGTCTGACATTCAACCGCATGCTTCACAAGAGACCACTTTGCTCAAAAAGCACGTGCATCCTCATATTCATTTTAGTTTAAAAATAATTTAATACATTACTTTATGTCCTTTTAGGTCATTTTACATCTTAGAAACTATTCTGACATCAACTATCCAAACATATTCATTTTTTTCACAATTACTATTTTCCTAAAATCTATTCTATTCTTAAAAGCTATTTCACGCAAGTCGAGACAGAAGTTATTCTCTAAGGGCTTGTTTGTTAAACACTTAAAAAGCACTTTTACGCAAGTCGAGACAAAACTTCTCTCACATATTTACCTCGGATTGCGTAAAATCACTTAAAAAAGCTATTCCCAAACATACCTTAAAAGCTAATCCAAACATGCTCTTATAAAGGCACTTTATGGCTTAAAACACTCACCACAAGCATGGTTTGGAAGGTTTAAAAATCCTTTGTTTGTATGTCTATGTTGATGATATCATCATGACGGGATAATGTGGAGGAATTGATTATCTACAAACACAGTTGATGAAAGAATTTGCAATTAAGGATTTAGACAAGCTCAAATATATTTTGGGAATTGAGGTTGCCCATTCTAAATATGACATCTATATATGTCAACAGAAGTATGTTCTTGACCTCCTAACTGAAAAAGGAAAGTTGAGTTGTAAACCGGTTAACACACCAGGTTAATCCACCAATAGAACAAAATCACAAGCTTGTGAGGTAGGGAGGCGAGCTCCTAGACCAAAACCAACTCAAAAGCCTCATGAACCACCAGAATATTTTCCTGTCAACAAAGAATCCTACCAAAAGTTCATTGGCAAGTTGATTTATTTAGCTCACATAAGACCTGATATTGCATATGCATTCAGTGTGGTAAGTCAATTTATGCAATCCTAAACAATCACATTGATAGGCAATACATCGAATACTGCATTACTTGAAAGGTACTCTAGTCAAAGGCATGGTGTTCAGAAGGGGGGGAAGATTGACAATCGATGCATACATTGACGCAGATCACAGAGAAAATCTTGATGGCCTATCTACAGCAGGTTATTGTACCTTCCTTGGTTCAAATCTCATTACATGGAGAAGCAAGAAGCAGAATGTGGTATATAGATCCAATGCTTAAGCAAAGTTTAAAGCCATGGCACTTGGAATTTGAGTTATTGTGGATTAAAATTATTCTGTCAGATCTGAAGATAGAATGGGAAGGTCCAATGAAGCTCTATTGTGACAATAATTCAGCTATCAACATAGCTCACAATCCAGTCCATCATGATAGGACAAAGCACGTTAAGATTGATCGACATTTTATCAAAGACAAATTGGAAAGTGGTTTAATATGTACTCCATTTGTTCCTTCAAAAGATCAGTTGGCAGATATTCTCACAAAGGGAATACCTAGCAAACACTTTCAGAACTCAGTGTCCAAGCTGGGAATGGATAATATCCACTCTCCAGCTTGAGGAGTGTTAAATGATGTAGTTAGTTGGTAGATAGTCCAGTGTTATTAAGAACTAGTTGAGAGTATTTATTTCTCTATGAATACTAGAGAAAACTATAGTGTATAAATAGCCTTGTAATCTTGAGCATAAATCATCAGAAACATTTCTCCTCAATTTTTATCACAATGAAATCAATATATGAGAAAAGCCACAATCAGGACTGAAAGTACATGGCATTGAAATTTAAGTAAAAATTCCAGTATGACTTGATAGCATGTGGACAGTGAAGAAACAATGACAGAACATCACAGTGTAATAGAATTAGAGAATTTTCTCATACAATAGATAGGAATTTCAAAGATGATACCTTATTAACAAAGATAGTACGTCTGGAACAGGATGAAGACGGTGAGGTGAAGCTTTTGCAGCCAATGCTCATATTTTCGTCAAGCACGCTAAAGAGCTTGCGAACCCACAAGGATTTCTTTGTGCAAACAACTTGATCATACCGTTTAAGAAAATATTCACGTTTCGGTAGAACATCACTCATAACACTCAGCAGCTTGTCCTGATCAACAGAATCAAATGCTTTTAATACATCAGCAGTGACAATATAAAAATCAGGCATGGTTTTTGATCCCTCCTTCAGGCTGATAAAAAATTGGCCTAGTTTTTGATAAACATCATTGTAATCGAAAACTGATGAACCTAGCTTCTCAGGTTCCCTGAATTGTATATCCTTCAGAATAATATGGGCATCACGAAGAACAGAATTTACAGATAGATAATAATCAAATTTATTTTTACAAGGATTTTCTTTTCTCGATTTTCTAAAAGACTGAACCTTCCTGGAAGATGTGCAGGCTGGCATTCTAGAAGAACCACTAAGATTAGCCACCATTCTTACTCCATTCTCTTTTGGTCTAAGTCTGAGCTTCGAAAATCCAAATAATCTACCTTTGAGAATATTCCTGACAGCCACTTCATCCAGGTAACTGTATCTCTGATTGTTCAAGCATGCAATTGTGTTACTTGTCAACTTCTCCCAAATTGGTTTCCGATAATAGTATACATCCTGTTTCCCATGCTCACTTTCAGTAACATAAAAGTTTGCTTGAACCAAAGGCACAACCAGAGCAGAGAAATACCAAAAGATCCACCTTTCTAGAAGCTTGCGTTTGATAACATGCAGAGTATTATTCCAATTTTTAAAGCTTTCACGCAGACCAATATTACACCCTGCTATATGTTTTGGAATCCGAGCATTCCGAGCATTTGAGAAATATTTTGTTGATAGGAATGGAAATGTTGATGTTTTCAATTTATGCATACATAGCTTCAAAGGGAACTTTTCAAACCTCCTCAGGCGTATAAACCTGGAAATGTTTCTAGTCATTATCCTCCAATGAGAAGGATCACCTAACAATTCCGGGGGTAGTATACTTCTAGAGATAGCCCAGATGTAAGACACCACCTGACTTCTTGAGCAATAAGACTTAACAGCTTCATGCTGTGAATCAATGGCTTCAAGATAAGCCATACACTGATTTCTATCAAAAACATGCAATTTATTTTGTCCACTGGTCTTTGAAACATTGCCCTGTAAGGGAGCAATTACTCAGAAATATATCATATAACACGATGAAAGATTTTTTTCACTGGGATAATCTCAACTAGCTTGTGTTTCCCCGCTTCAAACACAACTTCATAATTTAAGGAAAGTAAAATTAAATTGACAATATTTAATGTAATAAATAATCAACAGAACTAAAAAAAGTTTCTTCCACTAAATCAAACAACATCGAGCTCACATTTCTCCTTTATGATATAGCTTTATTCATATTATCAGACCAGATATACTAAGATTGTTTTATTATTCTTAAAACAATTAGTCCATGATGCATATATTAGTCATGGAATTTTTGTAAGGAATGATAAGTTTAATGAGTGATGCTACTCCTTATTCCTTTTTCAAATACAAGAAACTCATTATGTAGCGTTAAATAAATATATTTGTTTTTCTTGTTGAATGTATGTTGCTTTGAAAGTGGGGAAGAAGAAATGAAACGCTAGGAGAGAAACCCAGGAGGATGGAGAGAAATGAGCCGGTGGTAAGCCCAATGCTTCACTGCTGTATCCATATCGGCTTGCCCCCCGGAGAAGGAAGGAAATAGTATTGACAAGTGTGCAAGTGGCTTGTGAACGGTGAAATGTGAGGGAAGCCGACAGTTAGTCATTTTGTTGGATAGGCTTGCTGGAACAGTATTATATGATATTGATATTTGTTTATAAATACAGTCCATTGCTTGAAACGCATAATAACATAGACAAATACAATTGAAATTATTAAGAGATGATTAAGAATTTAGGGACATCAAGAAGATTAAGGAAGCACTAACCCGTAGTGCTCCTAGATGGCATTTTTGGTGTTTGTACATCACATTTATGAGCTCTTCAATTACAGTGTACTGTGTAAAAAATCCAGCAACTTAAAATATTCCTTTTTTCCACCTCTTGATTGCATTAATTTATTGTTGGTTGATATGCCCAGTAGTTAGTTTTTTCCTCTATATGACTTGATGCATAGCCACTGTATTAGTGTGTGGGTGTGTTTCTCTGATTCTATATTTCAGAGGTTTTCCATTCTTTCAAGATTCATTATATTTGAAGGTACCATTTTCCTGTATTGAGTTGTTGATGTTGTGTTCTAATGCAGTGATTGTGGCAATGGCCATACCATTAGTTTGCTGTCAAAGAAAATTGTAGCCAAAGCTCTTGGTACAACCTAATGTGTCCCAACGATTTATTGTAGCTGACTTGAAAAAAGCAAGAGTCGTGTGTTGTTGGCTACGGTGGGGAGCAACCCAAGTAGAAAAAACCAAGGTTGTCAAACTCACAAGTTTATGTGAACTCATACGAGGGATTTAAACTCAGAATGTAGACTCCTATAGTAAACTTCATAAGAGTTTGTGCTTATTAATAAATAGCCATTACAAATGATTATATAATTAAAATATAAGATATGGCAACAAATTTATCCATACACAGCCGTTAAGTTTTACAATGCCATACTTAGTTTAGTCTCCTCTCCCCATTCATTTTCCCCCAACTTTGTCTAGCCTCTTTCCCAACTGAAAATCGGAAATATATATCTATAGCTTGAGAAACTTTATTACACTGTTTATCTCAGTTGAAACTACTATCCCGTTTGGGGTAATTGTCCTCTTATAATCATAATTAAAAGTAATTACAGATGAATTCTGATTGGAGTTGATTGGATTTTTTAATCCATAATTTAAACAACTTTTGATTTGCAAATAAAATCAACCTTTTTTACATAATATTGCTCCAAACAAGTTGTAAGAATTTAATTATAAGCCAATCAATTCCACTTTTTAGTTGTTCAAAAGCATACCATTAAAGACTCAGGCAAGAAAAAATTAAGGGGCAAAAAGAACTTTCTCAAGATGAAAAATAACTGAATTCTAAGAGATATCATGAAACCACTTAAGATAGTTTTTCAAGCAAATAAAATCCCAAACTCCACTTTTTGACAATCTGAAAATTTGTCCAGTTACCAATTTGTGCAAAGAATTCACGTGAAACAAGAGAAGTCTTGCTAAACACAACCTCATCAACCAAATGGAAGTATATCAAAACAACCAACATATTCCAAACTCAATAATATTAATGAAATTAAGAACCTGAAGAGGGAAGCTAGATGGAACAGCACAATGCTTCTCCAAGAGTTTTTCATATTGGCAACAGTGGCTCCTGCGTATGACATGCTTAAGACACCTAACAAGGGAGTGATAACTGCAGGCATAACAAATATGACACATTTCAATAATATTCTTCTAACAGGAGCTCAAGGCATTGTAATTGAGACAAGCTTTTTCTTGCTAGTCCTTCATTTGTTCCAGAATTCATCAGGGTATCACTTTAGCAGGCAACAATGGAGGGCAGCAGGGTGAGGAGGAAGCCCTCTATAGCTTCAACTGCAAGTGCTAGAATTTCCAGCTTAGACTACTTTTTGCTATAAGATCCAAACCAAAGATTCATTAAACATAGGAACACGATATTAAAAAACTGAACAATTAAATAATCCTCCAAAACCCATGGAGTGATCTATAAGGCCAATCCTGCATCATAAACTTTGTAAAGACCCTAAACGGACTGCATAGGATGCAATAATTTTAACTGCAAAGCAACCACCAATAACAGAGTATGAACTATAATAATTACCTTAGCAAGAAAATATTAAAGGATGTACGGTAATCAAAGGGCCTCCCTGAACTTACAGGCATGCAGAACCAGTGAGACAAGACCCACTGTTGTGGAGGCAATGGATTGACAGAGCTTTGACATCCACCTCCGAAATACCAAAAATATCTCTAATGAGATACTCTGTACCAAACAAATTTGGACTTGAAGAAGTTAATATGTCTGAAAGATCATATGTTAAGGTGAGAAAAAGCCCTTTTGAGTTAAGATATTATGATTATAATATCTTTGCTATCACTCATCCTTTTTGAGCAAGCCAGTTAACTAAAGGAGAAAACACTGGCGTAAGTCATATTCAAGTTATAGGTCTATGCGAGCAGCTTATCAATTAAAAAAGAGATAGTTTTTTATGACCAAAAAAGAAGTGAAGATTTTCTACAGCTTGAAATTATGCCTTGCTGTCATCATATCAAGCTGATTTTCACACCATGATACTGATTGATTGGGCCATTTAGTGTGTGTGTGTGTGTGGTGTTATAACAGGAGTCCCTTGTGGCAAATGGTTACGAAAGTGGAACTTCAACAAGTCTTGCTAAAACACTCATTCAAAGACAGTTTGCAACAGATCTAGAGGTTATTGGAGGATACGCCTCTTGGGAAGAACTGATGAAGAAGGCTCTGAATTATACAACATTGATCGTCTGTTAATCTCAGTTCTCTTGGGAAAAGTTGGAACGGATTGCAAGATCAAACAACAAGGACATTCCCATGGCATCTGCAGTTAAACAATATATACTTATAGGAAAAGAAATAAAGGAAATCAAGCTACCCAGATTTGCTCAGAAAAAGTATGCAACTGCTAATTAAAAGGTATAATAAATTACTATTTACATCTCATGAAGATCATAATGAATTCCTAAAACTCCTAGGGTCTGTCAGAAGCAACAGGAAGAAGACATGCAAGAAATCAAAAGATCAAAGGAAAAATTCAAAATTCAATTAACATTGTCGGAATACTAAGCCATGTCAACTTCATCAATGAATTTATAATTATATCAGACTTTCTAGAGATATTCCAAAATTACAGTTCAAACATAGTGAAATTGAACAAGATGGTACTTCCTCAAAAAACAAGTAAAATCCCTCTTAAAGTTATAAATTTGTCTGCCATGTTTGGAGTCTCATTATTTTGAAAAGTTATACTGTCACCAGAAATCAGTGATGAAAATGATTTGCATATGAGCTAAAATTAAATGAATGCCTTACAAGTTACAAACTTCCTTCACTACTTTCAATCAGTACAGCATGTTACAGCACCAAACTTTACAATGACTAAAGCATACTATCAATCATGCACGTGTTATGTAAAAAATATAGGTTTCAGTACAAGAAAAGCTCGAACACTAAGCAAAAGACAGAACAAAGTTTACAAATGGTCATCAACAATATTTCAAGGAAACAATAGATCACCTTTTCTTGATGGTCTAAACTGGTTTCATAGCAATGAGAACCTCCATGTATGCAACCTTCTTTAGAAGGAGACATATTACCCTGGATATGTACACCATTTTCATCCAAGTTTGATTGCCTCCAACTTCGAAGGCGTTGCCAACGAAATGGCCTTGAACGCTTTCCAAGCTTACCTGCAACATGATTTGAGCTTTTTTCTCCTTCTAACCCTGCTTTATGTTTACAAGACTCAGCTCCAATTGTTGACTTTGGAATGTTAGCAAAACCAGTCTGCAGATGCCTTGTCCCATGATTGCTGACCAGTGGCATTGAAGGCTTGACACCAATGATATCAAGACCACTTGCAAGGCTTGCAGGATCATTTTCATTGTCAGAAATACAGCACTTCCTCTTTCCTGTTGTTGAGTTGATATCACCAGTTCGTTTTCTTTTCTGATGCATTTCTAGAAGAAAAGTGCAACCCAAAAATCATCATGGCAACATCCTAAACATTTCAAGAATCCAAAAGGGATATCTTTTCTTTTCAATATGTAATGCCAACAATCACAAGGCTTTAATACCTCATCAAAAATCAGCACATTCCAAAAAGCTTATGCTATTTAAATGACTGCCTATATAGGGGCCAAAAAAGGCCAGACTGACCTGGCCTGACCTTGTGCAGTTTAGCCTGCCACTTTGATGGGCAGGGTGGCCCTTTTTAACAAAGGACTGACGAAATGATTTAAAACTAAAAAAAAAACATAAAACTCACATAAATGTTTTTTTAGTAATGTAGGGAATTCCAATCCAGGGTTAGGCAAAGCAGGCTCATAAAAAAAGGAAAATAATCAATAAAATGAACTTAATTATATAAGATTATTTTTTAATTATTCATTAATTATGCCTATTCATGTCAACAAACTAAGATTTTTTTTCTTTCTAAATTTGATTGATTTTCAATAGAAATTAAAAAGAAAATTCAAATTACAAGGCTAGCTCAGCCCAGCCTTTAGCCCACCACTTTAAGGACATAGATAGGGTAGATTCATCTTATAGAGTTAAACCACAAATATGACAAGCTGGATAGTTTACAACCTAATTTGACAGCTCTAAAGGTACATTAATATTTGCAATAATATACCCACAGGATTGATCTTGCTATACACACATACATGCTAGAACAACTTATTACCACCTTGAGGAAGTGAATTCTTCCGGGAGTCAAATTTTGATGAACACTTGGACATCTTAAAGCATAGGCCACTAACAGAAGGACCAGCCAACTGTTGGTATTTCATGTGGGAAACTGGCAAGAATATTGATGTATTCCTTAATAGGTAAATCATTAAATCATCCCCAACCTGCATATATACAATTTATCTTACTCAGAATAAGAAAACAGGTCCTTATAAATATAGAAGCTTTATATGCATGTAGTTATTCATATGACGTACCCTACTTAACAAAACATCCCAAGGTGAACAACATAGAAGCTCCAATGTGGGGCTGAAGCATCTACTCTGCATATGAATCCATACATGCTGTGCTGAGTATGAGTGGCGAGAGAGGTAAAGATACAGAAGAAACCACCATTTTAAAAATATGGGAGTCTTCGTAGAAATGCAAAACACCAACACCTCTAATCCTTAGAACGCAGAAAACAGAAAACCCGCTTACCTTGTGACTCAAATCAAAATAGAAGAGTTCAGGATCAACAGTAGAACAACTAATAAAACCATTCCGACCTAAAGAACGCTGCTTTAGGAAGGGCACGAGGAATAAGTACGCCCACACGTTAAAGCAGGCTCGTAAGTAAGTCAAACAGGGAGAGTAAAAAAGAAAAAAAAAATAACAAAGCATTGCCCAAACAGCAGAGAGACGAGAAAAAGTTGCTTGCCTTAACATAATCAGAGCATAGCACATTGCTAACTTCTGAAACCGGTTCCTTTCCGCAAGCCATCATTTCTATGATCCTTCTCACAATCTGAACGCAAAAATTACTTAATCGTAAGCCTGATCCACGCAACCAAACTTCCAACGGCAACTAACAGAAAGACAATGTCTACGAAAAACTGAGAATGTAAAACCTTTTTTATACCAAGAATATTATACACATTTTATCTGTTCCACGACCGATTTCTCAAACATCAATTCTTTTTAACTAACCCCATACTACATTTCTTTTTAACGAACCCCATACTACATGTTATGTGCACAGTGAAGGAATATGCTAGACCTCATTTTGAGACCAGCGAGACTGAGGGATGAACAACGAGAGTGGAGGTACATTGTCAGAGACAACAACGAAGCAGTGAGTGAGAAGTTTCCGGTAGTCAGAGGAATCGTCGGGTCTGAGAAGAAACGACATGGGGTCAGCGGAGCAGCCAAGGCAATGCAGCCCCTTGCAGAGGCAGTCCTCCGGCGAAGGAGGCGGAGGAGGAAGTAGCGATACAATCGTCTCTGACATCGGGCGCGCTCTGTCACGAAATAGACGCCATAAAAGCTCCGGCACCCTGTGTTTCTTCTTCGGCATTTTCCCCAGGAAAGTGACGATCAGGCGAAATGAGCAGGGAAGAAGGAAGCTGGACTCGGTTTTCAATGGGGGATGAAAATGAATGTCCTGGTTGCGGTCAAACAATATTATAAGGCGCCAATTTCATTATAATGCTTCTGGAGTCGCTTTAATTTTGACTCAAAATTCGCCAGCCCAAAACGCTGTCGTTCTAGAGAAGTCGATTGGGCTTTGAACCATCTACCATCTAACCCTAAAGGCTAGGATTAACTTTTAAAAATGGTTGTAGACAATCCAAGATAAACATGCGAGAGAAATTTTATCTTAACTTACGTAAAAATAATTATAAAAATGGTTGATAAACAAACTTTAAATTATATGTCAAGTTGCTTTACCTGCGTGTGTGTGTAAATGTTTGGGGAACCCCTTGAAATCACTTTAAATGAATCAAAATAAAAAAAAATTTATATACTTATCTAAAGTTATGTAAAATCACTTAAAATAAATTACTTTAAAACACTCATCATACTCGTACAATCCAAGTTCTAAATTAAACAAACCTCAGGTTGGGTATATGGTTCATTCCTAGCCCTGTCTTATACTTTCAAATTCAATTATTATTGTGTTAAACTTAACTATAGTTGATTTTGTCACTTGAATTACTCATTTTTTATAAAAGTTTGAAGATCGCATAATAAGGAGTTTAGTTTCTTTTTCTTTAAATGAAAGAGGCAGGTATTACCCATCATTCATACGTTCAACAATAAGTATCGTTGCCTCTCTCACCAATTAGGGGATGATGCATTCACTTCCCTCTCATGGCACTTTGGGAGGTATTCCATGCGTAGGTAGAAATATGTAAATATATAGTGAAAGCTCATCTCAGTTTAGGGCATAACGTTAGGTTGTGTGTCCTTAACTTGGAGTGAACTCAACCCATCTCTAAAAAATTTTCTCGCCA
>QFDD01002544.1:0-15131 GCA_006871305.1 Vachellia collinsii | reverse complement strand
GCCTGACAATCATATAGGAATTTAAGCTCATCTTTACTGATTTTATTTCATGATCCAATTTTGAATCAACATTAGCATCAAGTGAAACCTTAGAAGATAATTTCAGCAAGAGGGTCTCTGCTTCATTAATTCTGTCACAAAAATTCCCAATGTGAGACTTGCTTCAAAGGATTAGAGAAGATAAGGTCCTTTCTAATTTGCATTGCAAATTGTAGCTGGGTGAACCATTAATAGAGGGCCAAGATTATCTTTCAATGAGAGCCAAGATTCAAACTTTTTGGACCACGGTTGTGTGAAAGAGTACAAAGAGATATGGAAGTTGTATTAATCTCTCTTTGGAACCGACAAAACTAAGGGACTAGTTTTTCACAACGTGACTAATCAATATTTGAATCTATGTTGGGAGATGTGCCTACATTTAGTGTCTGATAATGTCCGAATATAATTTCTATTATTAAAAGGATACATGTGCTTCAGGGGAAAAAAAATCTCTCTTTTGGATATTGCAATTTTTTCAATTCATTCATCCATTCCTTTACAAAGTATCCAGACCTATAACCTCACACTCAAAAAAGCCTCAAGAGAAGATGCTTGGTGTCAATGGTGTTAATCCTTCATATGATATGATAAACATCGGAACCTACAATAATTAAACAAACCAATCACCAATTTTTAAGGCACGTGAAGGGAAATTAATATTATTGTATTATAGTTCATTTAATTAAATAAAAAATTTAAAATGTATTTTAAAAAATAACAATCTATTTAATCTTTATTGTTAATATAATAATATATTATTATACTCCACGCATTGAGTACAAAACAATGTTTCCCCATATTGAATCTGCAGAAGTATACAGAAAATAACAAGTTGTTCGCTTAAAACAAAAAGAAAAATAAAACGTCACAAACTATGAGTAATATATATAAATAGATAATCCAAATTAATTAGTTTAATATATCTGATGGATACTGCACAAGATTTCTAATTATATTAAAATTGTGATGGTGTTGGAATAAGCGTGAGTTTGATGATGGAGTGAGTGTAGAGTATTATTATTTGTCCATATTTGATCCATCTTCAGTTTCTGAGAGCTTTCAAACTCAGCAAACACACACTGCAACTCTGGCCTTGTCTTATTCACTGGTTTTGGCCTCGTCTGCAGATCCATATATATCACATAATTATAACTTCATTGACCCTTTTGATTTTAATTAATTAGTCGTATTATCATTTCATTACTTTTAATATGCCGTTTAATTTACTTCCGACATAATCATTGAAGTTGAATCATCATCATAAGAAATTATGGGTTTTGACAGATCAAGCTTTCACACTTACCCGACATGTGGAATCAAAGGTTTGAACTGATCAAGATGAGATTTTTGATCAAGACTATGAATAATGTTACCCAATATATAGCTGGCGGCAGATGATGTGTGAATTCATTTGAATCTTTGTATTGTTAAATCTTGATTGCATACGCTAAGCTTTTTGGATTAAGAGCGTAATTAAGAATCCTTTAATGGTGATCTATTTTTTCCCCTAAATTTTGGATGTGGATGTGTGATAAACTAAAAAATGCAATGATTGTGATCGGGGCATGTTGGTTTGTGCGAATGAGTAATTTATTGGAGTTAAATGACCCGTTTTAAATAAAACATAAAAAAAATTATTTGCAATGCGATCACTCTCATGGCTGGCAACATTGTACAGAAAAGATATTTCTGTAAATTCTATTTTTTGAAAAAATCTTTAGTTTTATGTGGAGTAACATATTTTGCTTGAGTATAAATTAGGAAGGCGAATTAGTAACAAGGATATTTAGTTTAAATAAAGAAGAAGAATAAGAAGAAATTGATTAAAATTAAAGTACATGTTTGTTTGTGAAGTTTGTTAGCCAAAGATGGTGCAAATCATTTTTAACGGTTTTCTTTAGATTTTAGCTATATACAATGAATTTTCAACTTTGTGCAAAAATTTTCAAAATGAAAATTATTTGCATATTATTGAAGATATACCACTCTAATCCTTATTATAAGTCTAATTTAATTGTTTCTCACAATGAGTTATATTTAAGTCATTAAATATGTTTTAAATTGATAAAAAATTTCAAATTTACCCTTATTAAAATTTTTCTCCCTACATTTACAAGCCATTCTCACCCCACTCTTCTCTTTTAATTGTTGTCTTCCAATGAGAATTAAACAAGAATCAAATTGAAAGCTAGTCATTAATAACCACTAAGTGAACTAATATTTAGGACAAACATATTTTTCTGCAAGTAGACTTATATTATAAGGACCATAGTGATATATCCTGAAAAAGACTTATATTCATATCCTTTTCGTGAATAAAATTTTCAAAGCGTACTGTACTTTTAATCAGTTTTCCCAAAGGACCTGATGTGTCTTAAACAAAGCTTTAAATTTTATTTTAACTTGATTTGAATATGAATTAAAGAATAATAATAATATCATCGAATACAAAATGGTTCATAGAAAGTTGAGATGGCTAGATGAGAGCCGAGATGTCTTGTGAGCAATTAATTGGGACTCGAAGTACGAGAGGGATGAATTTTCATGTGAATTCTCACAAAATGACTGTAAATGATTCACCGTAAGTATCAAATACATAAAATATTGGAGATCGCCCTTTCCAAGGGAAGAAAATTCCAAAAGGAGCTACCTGTAAAACCCAGGCAGCTTTGAATGTATCTAATGGAACCACCGTTTGTTGCATAAATAAAGAAGGCCCTCTCTGGCTGCCGCCTTGGCCCAGAGCTCCCTCTCTTTGAGCTCTTCTCTCTCTCTGGATTTTCTCTTGTCTCTTATCCCTCTCCTTTCTCCTTATAATCCTGTCTTTTCCCTCCTCTCGCGCCAAGCTCATCATTTCATGAATAATCTCCTTTATCTCGGTATCGATCACATGTATGCCGATAGTGCCGCGGGTTCGTGTCATGAGTCCCACCACATCAATCGGGATCCCAAACAACTGAAGTGGGATTTATCAGTTAAAGAGGCTTTCTCATCCAACAGGCTTGTCTTCTGGGATGAACTCTCCCTTTGAATTCATGATTTTATTAGTTGGTGAAGCTATATAGTTATATATATGTCAGTGATATTGGCATGGTTATATATGTGTGTGTATATGGTGATATATGATGATGACATGAATAAGAGAAGTGAGATGAAGAGTGATTATTGCTTGCCTGGCTCCCTGAATGCCATCTAAGAAGCTTCCCAAAAGGTTTGGCAACCTTCTTACTTGGCATGAAGGGAGCCATGCAGGTTACTTCATCCATCCGCCATTCATATATGCGTTTTACTCCAGTAGTTATGTGTATGATATGTGTGTGCGTGTGTGTGTTCTTATTGGTGATGATTTTGTAATCGTCGATATTATATATATACTAGTATATTCTTTTGTATTTAAATGTTCTTCTTCATGTTCTCATGTTGTTATTGTTTCTGCTCTTTAATAATTGTTATATCCTGATATGTAGGAAGTGATGATATATGGACGTATAGAACATACACATATGTTTCACTGTTTCATACAGAAATGTTTCAATTCCAGCTCCAGGGGATTTTTTAAAAAAAAAAAATTGAGGAAGCAGTTCCCATGTTGGGGAAAGGTACCTACCATGGCAGTACCACCAATTCATATTCTTTAACTCTCTCTCTCTCTCATTCTCTTTCTCTCTACATACAGACTCACATATACGCATATAACTGCAGGAATTGATGATACAGCAAGCCTCGGAAAATGTGCAGTAGATAAAGGAAGTGAAGCTTCCAAACCTAAGCATGCTCAATCAAGGGTTACAAATTTGTGTGAATCAATGTACCTATATTATATCTATCTACTTCTAGTTCTAAATATTAGACATCTATGAATTCTAGTTCTATATATAATATATAGGTGATTTGGTGGGTCATTATTCATTAATGAACTTTTTTTTAATTAAAATGTTACCCCTATTACAATTTATGAGGAGAAGACTTGGAGTAATGAAGTCTAATGTAGTCTTTTTCTACGATTAGTCAAATTTAAAAAAAAAAGTTTCATTTTTAAACTAAGTTAATTGGTCTACTATCTCTCTTTGATTTTGATAGTTTATTAGAGATGACTTAGTGATGAAATTGAACGAGGAGGGATTGAATGGAAGATGGAGGCACCAATTCTCGAACCCGAAGCATCATGGGCATGTTCACTGTGAAGTCTCAACGTCCCACAGGCTAAGTTTGAGTTTTATATCATATGAAAAAACTTGTTGGCTCTAGAGAATTCGACATAGGTAACTAGTCCTGAAAGGGGTGTAATATAATAAAGGGATATGTTTTGAACTACCAAATTGAGAAAAATTAATGTGATGAAAAAGCAGGAACCACTTCTTTCTTAATGGTGATATGATTTAAAATATGGCCGGAGTTGCCAAGTTCGGGAAAAATCAGTGTTCTATATAGACGTGACGGAGGAGGCTGGCTATATATATATATATATATATATATTTGCCAACGGAGGCTGGCTATATATAACTCATACCATTGGGTGAAATTAAAGTTGATTCGTCCATCTAGAAGAAAATGATATCAACTTAATTTTCTATGTGCTGTGTTTTGCCTTAGTTAAGAGAAAATTTTCTATACTTTAAAAATATACATTTAAACTTAAAATATTTAAAAAAATGCTTTTTAAATAAAACTTATATCAAAATATAATCTATTCACTAATTTAGCTTTCATTAAATTAAATACCTAATTTTGAATAAAATTATTTTGAAGAATTTAATATTTTTGTTCTTGTTTTCTTTAACTTTATTTTTTTTATTTTTCAAATAGCTATTTTTTTATTTTTTTTATCACATTGAAATAAAAATTTAAGAAATT
This sequence comes from Vachellia collinsii, assembly GCA_006871305.1. NCBI lineage: Eukaryota > Viridiplantae > Streptophyta > Magnoliopsida > Fabales > Fabaceae > Vachellia > Vachellia collinsii. The sequence goes on along the minus strand of QFDD01002544.1, from coordinate 10,238 downwards.
CTTGATTGAAAAATTCATTATTTTCTTAAATAAATACATACATAATTAAATATTTTGATAGATTTTTAAAGCTAAAAATTAAAGATGTGTTTGAAAATTTTAAATTATAAGTATAAGTGACTATAATTTTATTGAGCCTGTCAAATTTATATAATTTGTACTATATAATAAGCAAAGTATGTGTTTGAAATGTTTTTTAGCCATGAATTAAAAAATAAAAATAAATAAGAATACATATTATAGAAAAGAAAAATAAAAATTAATACATTTCATAACATATTAATAAGTTTAAATATGTATGTTTGTGTGTGTATCAAAATAATTTTTTTAAGAAATATAATTATTTAAATATTTTTTTGTTAATAAAGGATATTGTGTTCAAAATAAAAGTTTAAAAGTTAAACTTAATGATTAACTAATGGTTGGGTAGATGAAGATTGAATCTCAAATACACACAACAGATGCTTTTAACAGAAGTTTATATGCATTTTCGAAATAGAAGAAGGGTTCATATAATTTAAATAAAATACAGGATTGCCAATGTATTTTACTCTTAAATTTATGGGACGCATTTGAAATTTATTGACAACCAATTATGCGCACGTTTAGATCAGTGTTGGGAAGGCGCAAACGTAGGATGAACAAGCAAAAGTTGGATTTTTTTTTTTTAATTTTTGCCATAGCAAAAGTTGGATTGATTTATTATTTGAATGTTTGTATGTTCCATGGCATGATTTGGCTTTTACGTAAAAAGCCATAATAATTAGGTGGAAGGAAAATTTTTTGCTTATGTGTGGAGAGAGAAATTAAACACTATGGAAGAAAGAGGATGGGTTCTATCTTAAACTATCTTTTTTTTTTATTTGTGTGGGTTATCATTATCATATTTTGCCTTTTAATTGGGGTGTTTGGATTAGATTTTTAAATAATTTTACGTAATTCTAAATAATTATATTAAAAGAATTTTATCTCGCATTAGTGTTTAGTGTAAAAAAGTTTTTTGCGTCTTTCAATAATGCAAGGTGAAGTGTAAAACTTATATTCTTTTTACAATGTGAAGTTTCCTACCACCTCCATTGATAAAGTCAATTGAAACATAAATTATACACAATATCTGATTTTCACTCAAATTTAAATTGCAAAAGTTAGATAAAATAAAAGTCATTTTTACCATCACTAATCCAAGACTCAAGATTATTTCTTTGGCAATTCAACAAGGACATGAGTGGTAAATTAAGAGTTCTTTATTTCGAAAAGGATTTTTTGAAATCTAACTCATATTAACTTTATTCAAACAAAAAATACATTCCAAAGAGATTAATATTTGTACTAATTATCTTATGTCCATATTATTATAATATTATTTTTAGGTTTGAAAATTGCTCCCATAATATATTTTTTCATTTATAGGATTTGAAGTATCATTAACCACTAACTAAGACCCTATAAATAGGATTTAGTGATAAACCAACTAATTCAAATTAATAAGTCCAATACACCCCTTCAAGTTGATACTACTTACACTAATCAAAGTGTCAACTTGCAACAACAAATAACATGGTGGAATGAAGTGCATTAATCCAATTTTGAACTTATGAATAAAGCTTTTATTGAGACATCATCCTCTTTAATTTTTTAGGAGACATCTTCCTCTTTGAACTTTTGAATCATGGTCTTGACCACTCCATTAATTCTTCAATTCAACTTTGATACTTCTGTTGTGTATATATGAATAGCATCTGTCACTTTCAATTTAGGAAGCAACATGAAGAACTCTAGTCTGTTCCAATAGTACCAATCTCTGCAACAGGTCCTGGTTCCTTTGGAATAAGAGACATATCAAGAAGAATTACTGCTTGGTGGGTATATGTAAGCACATAGGCATCCAAATAAGATATCAATTTCCTATGCTTTGTACTTCCTGCAGCTTCTTCGCGAACCCTATGCTCCTTTTGTGAGGACATTTATCTCCTTTGCTCTGGCCTTGTTCTCTGTTTGCAGATTCATGTTGAACTTGTCCATTGCCATTACCTTGTTGTTTATATTCGCTCATCATTGCATTTCAAGTGACTAGATATTTTCAGAGATATCATACAGAGAGTAACGATAGCAACTAATCATGAATCATCCAAGTCTACGAGTGCACTAGATGCAGCTCCCTTTCCTGATGATCAATTTTGCTGGCTCTTCCTTCAATATAAGGTCCTAGAAGGATACTCAAATTCTTGATTTCATGCAAGGCTGCCTCCAGCAAAGAAACAAAATGAGTTTCCAGGAGAGGCAGAGACTTTAACTATATCTCAGAAATCAACCCATATGAGACTTGCGATGCTTCAAGACTAGAAGCTAGAAGAAACATCACGCTGCCAGATGATGTTCTGAGGCTACATGTTCGTCCGCCAATCTTCGATCTTGATGAATCTTAAGGAGGAAAATACGGGATTGATTTTGACGCGTTGATCCGCTGGAGCAAATACGGTCATCAGTCTCTTCAATAGATATTTGCATTCCAACAAAAAAGAATCTGTTGTTGGAGAGGTTTGAACGGAAGGCCGGACCACGCCAAAGAACTCACCAATGGCACTCAGATCAATCAATGGTTTCTTTAAAATGGAATCACAATGGCAGATACGTTTTTACAGAGAGACTTCGATGGCGAGTTCTGAGAGGGCCTCACAGAGTCACAGGACCCGTCATCATCTGCCATTCTTCACGGAGATCGCAGACGTTGATGGCCGCGAGTTAAAGATTCATCAACAGAGAGACAACTTGCTTCGATCTTGAAGAACAATTGAAATTCCACATATTACTCTCTCCTTACAATGGTGGGATTCCACGTCCCATGAGACCTAAATCACTTAATTACAAGAACCCCATGTATATATGGCCTAAGTGATTAACCAACTAATTGAGATTAATAGTTTCCAAAAAAACTAATAATAAAACTAAGTTTTACATTATTCATATCCGATCTTCAAAGATACTATGACGACCACAGGCTTCAAGGGTCCATAGGGATTTTTCATTTGAGATTTTTTTATTTGAAAAAAAAAAACAAGTAGATTCAAACTTTAGCTAGCACTATATAATTAATATATTGAATTAGATTAGTTAAGATGGGCCTTTTAATTAAAAGTGTGCGACGAAACATGTTTGAGTTTGCTTAATGGGCCGTACAATACATTCATGTTAAGTATATACCAAATTACAGGAATCGTCCCCTCTACTTGTTTTATGGAAAAACCCAACAAACCTAACACCTCAAAGTTTGGAATGGGAAAATCACTTTCAACCTTCACACACAATTCAAAATACAAAAAATATTCTTAAAATACTTTGAGGTCTCATGTCCTTTAATCATAAACACAGTTAGTATGAATTATGTGTAAATTTAGCAATAAACTTTTGTTGGGAGAAGCATTTAACACAATTATATTTACTTAGATACAAAAATATACATGAATTTATATAAGTGGAACAAAAATTACAACACCATTAACTTGGGTTAACGTCTAGTAATTTTTAATTCAATGGGCCCCACACTATCGTTTATATGTCCTCTATTGGCATCTCCTCCATATATATGCCCAATCACAATGCTCATGCCATATATATGCCCATTTTGTTCACATTGTGATCGGACATATGTATGGACGGGATGTCCCATTTATATTAGTTCATGTATATTTTTGTACTTAAGCAAATATAATTTTTGCATCTATAATGCACTCAAAGTTGCATATGTAATTACAGTGTGCATGCATTATTAAGATGAATGAAACCAGAAAGACTCAAACCAAATCAGCTGACTTGACTTGCTGTATTCAAACAGTACATTGTCCCATGTGAGGAAAATTGGTGGATTCACGTTAGGCATTTATTAATCATATATTAGAAAAAGTTTGAAGAAAAAGTTTGGCCAAACTGATATTCTCAGTGTAGCAGAAACATAATAACCCAGTTTAATTTCAGACATCGAATCAAATAACGACGATGTGTTTCCTGTTTTGTTTCACACTCTATTCCTCCAATTTTCAAAATTTCTTTTTTCTTAGATTGTTGTTGAGCATTAGGAGTTACAATCTTACCATTTTTGCTTAATTCATGAGAGGTTTATTTTTTGTCATTGCGAAGGCAGATGTAAGAAACAGAGCAGTTGCCATGTTTCTATATACATATATATATAAAGAAAAAAAACCTTGAGCTGATTTTATCAATTCTTATATTAGTTGAGCAATAAACTGCTTTGATTAATAGTCGATGATGATGATGATATGATTTTCAATTTTACAGTTTGTACATAAATTTATATTTGAATTAAATTATTTAATCTATTTAGTAATTGATAACTTATTATAGTATAAATTAATGTCAAAACAGAACAATGAGACTGAGCCATATAGAAATTAAAATTTCATGATAATAGCCTTTCAGCGTACTTAAGCAATTGGATAATCTAGGTTCCGTTGACCAGGTAAGTTTCATGGAGCATTTATTTATATATTTTATTCAGAGTAATTATTTAAACTATTATTTTTTTTCATAACAAACTTGTCGCTCCATGTCCTTGGCCCTGGATTCAAAAGCCACCCCACCTGCATAACCAAAATAAAAGTCTAGTTGAAAAAACCTACGTTACAAGAATATCAAAATTGACTGTCTAGGATAGACATAAAGGAATTAAAAATGAAAACCTAGAGAAACTCAAAATATATCCAAAAGGAAAAAAAAATTTAAACACTATTTACGCAACCCAAAGGTAGTGTAATTGCTAGCGACTAATACTAAAAAAGAATTCTAAACAAAGACACCACCAACTTCTCACAAAAGGCTTTCCACAGGGTTTCTATATGAGCATGTGGTTTTTGTTTGTTAATGTGTACCTTGTTGAAGCAGGGTGATAGGTTTAGTGTTGGATAATGTATATACTACGTATAAGCTTTGGTCTTTTTATTTACGAGTTTTGTTGGTGGAGACCTTGGCTTGTAGGTTTGTATGACATGCATGTGACAATGATGTATGCAATTTTTGGCTGATTGTCCTATCTAATTTCATCATCAGATGTTAGACTCACATATAATTTCATCAGAAATTTAATATTTTTTCGTAGTAGTTGTCTAAATTCTAATAACACTACTACTAAGTGCACACAGAAATTAATTCAGTACATTTATATCAAAATTTTGGCATTTCATCAATATGTGATTAGAATTTAGACAATATTATACATAGGACTCTAACAGCTAATGATGAAATTGGATAGGACGAGAACAAATTGAATCCATCACTGTCACATGCATATCATACAACCTACCAGCCATGGTCACCACCACCAAACAAAATTAATAAATTAAAAGACCAACGCTATTACATAGTATTTGCATCATCCAACACTAAACTTATCATCGCACTTCAATAAAGTACACATCAACAAACAAAAACCACATGCTCATATAGAAACCCTATGGAGCCTTTTGTGAAAAGTTGGTGGTCTTTTCTAGTATTAGTAGCTATAACTACACTACATTTGGGTAATTTAAAAAGTGTTTTAATTTGTATTCCTTTCGGATATATTGTGAACTTGTCTATGTTTTCATTTTAAACCTTTATGTCAATCATAACCTAGACCGTCAATTATGATACATGCATAGATTCTTAACCAATCTTCCACCGTCTATATATTTGCTACCATTTTAATAAATTACACTTATTTTCCATTCTTTTCCTGAAGACTTCAATTTCTGAATAGGTATACATCCGCGCTTTAAAATCTCTCGTGAGGAATCAACAATATCGGATTTTCCTCAAAATATCTTTTCTTGCTTATGATGGAATTAGACCTAAAGGCAAGAAAACGGGTATGGATTTACTTAAAAATCTCACAAGAGACATGTAGTGTGGTTACTTGCTTGGATTTACTTAAAAAATTGAGTGCCGTCTTTACCCATCTCTCCATCAAAGAAGATCGATGTACGTAACCATTTCATTTATAGGTTTTAAAAATAGTGTGTTTAACATTCTTACATATTTATTGTTGGTTCATCTCGTTTAGTAATTGATGATGATATGATTTTCAATTTCACAGTTTACACATGATTTTATATTTAAATTAAATTATCTAATTTATTTAGTAGTTGATACCGCAGTATAAATTAATGTCAAAATAGAACAATGAGATCGAACCATATTGAAAATTTCATAATAATATCTTTTCAACATACGTAACCAACTGGACAATTCCAAGGCAAGTTACATGGAGCATTTATTTATATAATTTATTCCGAGTGATTGTTTAAATTAATATTTTTATAGCAAGCTTGTAAAAACAAAAGCACTAAAAATTAAATTGGTCAAACATAAAATGAATATGAAGACGGGTGAAAATATTATTGTTATTTTAACTAAAAAAATCAATTTTATTAATATAAAAATTTTTATATTCACTATGATAAACTAAACGAACGAAACAAACTGTGAGATGAGAAGATGAAAGGGAATATATATGCTAATGACATGAGTCAACCTTAGGGTTTGAGGGCACATCCTCTTTGCTTCATTTACAAAGCAAACTTTACATAGCGTCTCAGGGTCTCCTATCATGTGATATAACTTATAAGCCTCATTTTAGGTGCTATTTGGTAAAAAAAACCCTCGAATAAAATAATAATGCATTGTAAAAATAAACGACTATATTACTATAGCATATTACAAGGTCATGATACATGTGCTGCACCCGACTTCTCTCCTTTAATTCACCTAATGATTAACATTCCCTTTTATTTCATTATAGCTGTTTTTCCTATTATCAAATTTAGAATGAATGACACCCACATCCTTCAATTAAAATACCTTAACTAATGCGTTTACATTGCATTGAACCTTATAATATAACTACAAGTAATGAAAAAATTATAAACTATCATACTTATAATATATAAACATATGAAGAATCATACTTGAAGCTAGTTAGAAGTGAAGTAAAAATGAAACGTTGTACATGGCGTGGGGGAGGAGAACTCTAGGGAAGTGGGAGATCGTGTCCGCTCAGAAACAAAGCAATGAGTGGCAAATAGCTTTTGAAATTTGTCATTTTCCTCACATCCTAACAAAACGACAAACCCATTTGTCATTGCTTCCCCACTTCCCACGACTAGCCTGTGTTTGTCTCATGTGCCTACTTGGCCCATTTAGGCCCAAATCATGCGTAACGTCACTGTCCTATCAAATTTCGCCCACTCGGTCCATACCATTCCAATGAAATTTCCTCACATCTCCACACATTACATAATATGAAGCGTGATTAATAAACTGATTATCCAACAAAGTTGATCAATGTATAGAGAGAGGAAAATAAAAATTGAGGAAGATGAAAAGGAAGAAAAATGAGGGAAGGCTGGTCACACAGAACGTAAATGAGTTAAAATAGTTGGCATTTTTCATCATCGATGTTCCTACCACGTGGTCTCCAACCAAATTATCCTGTCCTTAACTAAATATGCAACTTTTTTTTGAGGTATACAAAAGGCAAAACAAGCTAATGCTACATTTAATCTTCCCTCATCTATATGTATTTTTGCGGCGTGAAGATGTATTTGTCCGGGAAGTTTTTAATACAAAGCCATTTTATAAACTTCAATCAGTAATGATTCTTTTGTAACAGTTTCTATTGTTTCTAGAGAAACTTTGTCATGAGACTGATTAGTATATGAAATATTCATATATAAACCGCACTTGATTCAATAAAAATTAGTTAATGAAGCACAAATGTGATGGTCTACTAGTTTTTCTTTCTTCATTTTTTCGTCTTAAAAAAATTAGTCTCATAACAAAGTTTCTCTAGAAACAATAGAGACAATTACAAAAGAACCATGCTCATTTTTTTACCAGAAAAAGAGGTCATTTTATTAATAACAAAAAAAATCAGATTACACACACTAATAGTCATAGCCAAAAAAAGAAAAAGAAAAAACAACCTAGAGATAAAACCCATCAAAGAAACAAAAATAGCAAAAGAAGGGAAAAAAATATAAAGCTGCAACTATTACCAATGGTATTCTTGATTTTCTATAACCAACACCAACTTTCTCTTCCATATGAGATCTGTCATGTTGCAGCAACTTGGGAAGAGGAGATGGAGGTTGATTGAGCCAACCCTCAAGTAATATCCGCTTTGAGCCAGATAACACATCTCATCTCTTAGTGGTCTCTCTCTATCCATGTGCGTTTTAATTTTTCGGCCAACCTCTATTATTATATGATGTTTTCTATTTTAATGATTTTTTAATTACTGTTGATAGTTGATATATTTTGGCATGATCGATCTGACTTTATAATAAATATATACAATGTAGAGATATCTTAACTTGTTCTAGGAATTTCAAGTTCATATTCAAACTATATGTATACAACTTAAACAATCATTTCGGCCAAAATATTCAACAGATATTTATATGCAAGTTAAATATAACAAACGTGAAAATTCTATTGGAAATGCGTCTAGGTTTGTATGACATGCATGTGACCATGGTGGATTCAATTTGTGTTCGATCGTCCTATCCAAGTTTGTCATCAGTCATTAGACTCACATGTAATCTTGTCTAAATTCTAACAACAACACTACTACTACTACGTGCACACAGAAATTAAATCAGTACACTAGCAACAAAACCCACATGCTCATATAGAAACCCTAAGTAAAGCCTTTTGTGAGAAGTTGGTGTTGTCCTTGTTTAGCATTCTTTTTTAGTATTAGTAGCTATCAACTGCACTATGTTTGGGTAATTTAAATAGTGTTTTAATTTGTATTCCTTTTGGATATATTATGAAATTAAAGTTTTCATTTTTAACCTTTATGTCTATCCTAGACCGTCAATTACAATGCACAGATTCATAGAATCTTAATCAATCTTCCACTGTCTATATATAGTGCTTTCGATAATGCATAGATTCATCAATTAGCTTCCAAACAATTTGCTCACCTTTGAATGAAAATGTCGAGAGCTTCTTCGCTATTTTGCTTGGCAGTCTTTGTCGGTGCGCTGATTCTAAGCTCCAATGCTCAGAGTCATGTGCCGCAACCGCAACATAAGGCAGAGGTTTCATGCAAGGAAATTGCTCGCTTGCTTAATCCTTGTATACCATTCTTGACCTCTAGGGTTGGGGTGCCTTCTAAAGCTTGCTGCCGTTGCGTCGGCGTCATCTCCGAATTGATAGACAAAAATTCCATTGCTGTATGCAAATGCTTTAAACAAACATTGCTACCCCTGCAAGGGTTTGATGCTAATCTCATTCCTTTGATCCCTCATAGGTGCGGAATCTCTTTCCACCTTTCCGCCGTTTATATGAACACAGATTGTTCCAAGTAAGCCTCCCTTTTTCTAACTCAAACATGCATGTGTTATTTGGAATGTGTGTTTGCGTTTTTTTTTTTAATTTAAGTAGCAAAAATTTGAAAGATAATAACAACTTCTGTTTTGGTTGTGCAATGTTAGGTGGGGCGTCGGCTCTTGAATTCAGGGTAGATGACATGGAGCGGCAAGCTTGCCATAAATAATATTGGTTTAAATAATTACTCGAAATAAAATGTATAAATAAAGGCTCCATGAAACTTGTCTAATCAATGAACCTTTATTATCTAGTTGCTTAAGTAAGCTAAAAGTTGTTGTTGTTGTTGGTGGTGATGTTGTTATTATTATATGATGTTTTCTTGATGTCTCAGTATCAGTTTTATGTTTTGACATGAATTTATACTATCGTAAAGTATCGACTTCTAACTAAATTAATTTAAACATGAATATATGTAGTAAAATTAAAAATAATATCATCATCATCACCCAACCTCAATGCGCTAGCCAGCGAAGAAGTCAAATCTGGACTTGAAAACTTCACCACTAGTAGTAGCCTTTTTCTCACAAGATTCTACAGTACGTTCTTTGTGAAATAGGAAAAAATTAATGATGAGTTGGGGTCCAAGGCCCATGTTGAAGAAAACAAGATCTCCCACAATTTGTATGTTGTCATAGTTGCAAGGTTTCCTGGCGTCATGAAACATGAATAGCTAGCATTTAATCCACTGGAACTCTCCTTCACAAGTTGAGATATAGATATCTCAACTTGTTCTTTGTATTTTCAACTTCATATGCAAACTATATGTATACAACTTAAACAATCATTTCCGCGAAAATACTCAACAGATATTTATATGCAAGTTAAAAATAACCCAGGTTAAAATTCTCATT
>QFDD01002543.1:0-17830 GCA_006871305.1 Vachellia collinsii | reverse complement strand
TGCCTTCATCATGAAGATGAAGACCCCATTTGACAAGTTTGACCTTCAGGGAACTCCGAAGCTCCATAGGGATCAACCTTGTCGAATGGGTAATAGCTGGGATGAAGTCTTCACAGTAACCTTAGGGGGTTCTGAAAACCCCATAGGGAAACCGTTAGAAACTTCCACTCACTAAGGTACTCTCAGACCTGGGTATAGGGCCCAACATGTGTGTGAGGAGAATAGTGTAAGTGCTCAATGTGTGTGGAGCGCATGCAAACCTGTTAACCTAGATTCTACCCAACCCTCATCTATTAAGCATATCACAATATATACAAGATAAATAGTCAATAAAAATAAAATAATAATGAATTGAATAGAAAAGAAGAAGAAGTAAACATACATATACAAATAAAAAAAGAAAAAAAACTAGTAATTAAAATAATAAATAAGGCCAAATTATTTTGAATAATAAACTTTAATGGGCTTGACTCTTCAAATATCCCCAATGGAGTCGCCAAACTGTTGGGTCCAAAATTTGGGTTTAGAAGTCACCACCAAAATTTTAAAAGAAGGAAATTTTGGAAACCTTTTATTTTGAAAAAAACATGGTCTATAAAAATAGGGTAGGATTCGGGAGTTGATTATGTATGGAGAAGGTGTTAGGCACCCCATAACATCCGTTCGTGAAAACGGTTACCCTAAATTTATTATTTAAATAATATAGCCTAAAAAATATTTTAATTAGCCAACGAAATAAAAAATGTTACAAAAGGAAGATATAATGAAAGAACAAAAAAAATAAAATAAGAAAGAGAAATGAAAGAGAAAGAGAAAGATAAAATAAAAGGACAAAGTCAAATAAAAACGAAAAAAGAAAACAAGCAATAAAAATTATGAGGAGAACAAACAAATGAGAAAAACGAAAGAGAAAAAAGAAAAAGAAAAAAGAAAAAATTAATAGAAAAAAGACAAAACAACGTTAAAGAAAATATAATAGAATGAAAATTGAAATAAAAAAATGAAAGGGAAAAGAGAAAAGGAAAAGAAAACATATAATAAAAAACAAAAAAAAAACGTTAACTAATAAAGGAAAATAAAATAAAAACGTAAATTGAAATAAAAAAAAGAAAAGAGAAAGAGAAAAAGAAAAGAAAAAATATAATTAAAAAAACAAAAAAAACGTTAACTAATAAAAAAGGAAAATAAAAAAACATAAATTGAAATAAAAAAGGTTTATAAGGTTGGACTTGACCTATGATGAAAATCTAGGGTCTACGTACCCTTTAGAGGGATCAAAGCCCACGTAGTTCGGGGTAGAAATGCGTGTCACTTGGTTTGCTTTTTTTTTTTTTAAAAAAAAAGAAAATTATTTTATTTAATTCACAAAAAAAGTTTTTTTTTGTTTTGGTTGGTATTTTTTATTTTGGAAGAAATCTCTTATTGTTTATTTCTTAAAGGTAGTAGGAATTTGTTAAAAATTTTATATCATATTTCCTGAGGAGGTTCACATAACCTCACACGGAAATACAATCGGTTTTGCCTAAGGAGATTCTAAAAACTTCACACGGCGTAAAACGATTTCAAAAAAGCTTCACTTTGCTTTTTCAAAAAAAGATGTTCCATTATTTTCATTTGAAGGAAACAATGAAAATAAAATCAAGCTTCCTATATATTAAGCACACATACATATTGATCAAAAAGAGAATGAAAGAATAAAGAAGATGAAGGATTTGTGTATCTCTTGCTTCCTTTTATTTTCTCCTCTAAAATCCCAAAAACCAACCTCCTTTGCTTTAACCCCTACTTCTCTTTTTATAGGAAACAAGTAGGGTTTGCTTATTAATGCACTATCTTTTTTAATTTTCGTTTTTTTATTTTTTAATATTTTTCTGTTAATAAAACTACTTAATTTGAAGCTAATCAACATAAATGAGGGATTTTTTCTTAATAGCTTTCATTTTTTTATTTTTAAAAAATTTTCTATCATAAAATTACCTAATTTGGAATTGATTAACATAAAAGAGAGAATTTTTATAATTTTTGTTTTTTTTTATTTTTCCTTAAAGAGCAAGAATCAAACTTTCCTAATCTAAACCCAATAATTGTTAATACATTTCTTTTATTTTTTATTTTTTTATTCATTAATGATATTTCTTAATTTGGGAGTTAACCATCATAGATAAGATTTTCTCTGGAATTAAGGTAAGGAAAACTTTCCCAAATTTCAATGGAAGACTAATAATCATAAATGATACTTTTCAAAGAGGATCTTCCCAAATTATAAGAAATTATCATGAAAGATTTTTCTTAATTATTTTTGTGGGGCCCGGACAAAATAGGGTGTTTACAGTTGCCTCTCTTTACTTGTTTCATAGTTGAGAGAAGTAATTTTCTTGTCTATGAAGCAAGTAAAGATAAAAACACATATTTTGTCCGGCCAAAAGAAAAGGAAGAAGGAATGACCTCTAGGGACCAAAGAAGGTATGGACAAAATACAGTGTCCATGCCCTTCTTTACTTGGTTCATAGAAGAGAATAAGATCATAGTTGAGCTTTCCAAGACAGGGCTTTTAAAGAATCATGCCAGCCATTATTGGGCTTTAAAAGAATGGTGCCGGCCGTTACTTGGCTTTGAGGGTGCCTGCTAGTACAGGGCTCTAAAAGAATTGTGCCAACTGTTATTGGGCTTTAAAATAATTGTGCCAGCCGCTACCAGGCTTCAAAAGAATTATGCCAACTGTTATTGGACTTTAAAAGAATGGTGCCAGCAGTTATTGGGCTTGAAAGGAATGGTGCTAGTCACTACAGGGCTTTGAAATGGAGTGCATAGGTGGGGATAATGGGACATATAGACATCCATATAATTATATTTATAACACTCCCCCTTGGATATCCACTATTAAACATGTGTCTCATTAAAAAAAACTTCAACTAAGAAAAACCTAATGGGACAAAAACCTAGTAGAAGGAAAAAAAAAGTGCATAGCTTATTGATACTCTTTCCAATGCTACCTCATTAAAAACCTTTCTAGAAAAACCCAGTAGAACAAAACCTAGACAAGGAAAAAAAAGTACAACGTGTGTTGACTCCCCCTTTTGACCATATCACTCTATATCTCCGAGTCTGTGAAGTCCGATGTCATGAATGAGCTTTTCAAATGTTGTACAAATAAATGACTTGGTGAATAAATTTACTAAATTTTCACTTGAATGGATTCGTTAGATAATAATTTTATATCCTTTCCAAAGGTCATGAGCAAAGAAGAACTTTGATGAAATAAGCTTTACTCTATTGCCTTTGATATAGCTATACCCACATATGTAGACAAGTATAATAAGCAGCATATACATAAACGATCAGTTGATGCTTAGATATACCTATATCCATAGTGCCTTTGAAATAATGAAGAATATGTTTTACTTATTCTACTATATTTGTAATGTTGAAGAACTATGTCTTGCTAATATATTAACGACAAATAATATAACGTGAATTGTGAAATTAGCAAGATACATTAGAGCCCTAATAGCATTTAATTATGGTACTCCCGAACCAAGTAGTTCTTCATCTTATTCTTCATTAATTTCTCGAGGTATAAAAAGGGTTTTTTTCAACCTGCCGAGATCTCACAATCATTTGAATTCATAATTGATTTATCTAGGAAAAACTGCTATACGACATTCATTTCAAAAATCTTTCTGTAGACAATCATTTGTCTTTTGTAACTTTTGAAAAGTTCTAATAATGTTGATATCATCAATATAGATAACAATTATGGTAGACTTACATATTTTCATAAAAATGCATCTTGATTGCTTCAAGCCATACAAAGACTTGTTTAACTAAATTTATTACTGTTCTAGAGAACTTGCATTTGATGCTTCTGGCATCTTGAATCCTTCATGAACTTTCATATAAATGTCACTGTCAAGTGTGTCATATGATGTGCAATCATGATATCTATGAGGTGCAAGTTAAGCCCTTCATTTACTGCTGGGCTAGTCAATTAATGAAAAGTAATCATATACCCTACTGATGGATCCATTTCTTCTCAACCTATACCTTCTTTGGGTAAAGCATTAAACTATAAGATGTGCCATATATTTTATCATTTTGACTTTTACATCTCTCTTTCATACAAATACTCATTTATATCCAATCGATCTTACATCTTTAGGTGTAAGAACTACAGGTTCAAAAACTTTTCGTTTTTCAATAACATTAATGTCTTCCATCCATAGGGTCAATCTTTTCTTTATGGTACTCAACAATAGATATTAGCTCATGATTCTTATCATCATTGATTACATCATATACTATTTTATAAGCAAAGATATCATCCACATTGACTTTATTTTTATTCCATCGGATTCCATTCATAATATAATTTATCGAGATCTCGTTGTTTTCGAATATATCAGGTACCTTAATCTATTCTAGGATTACAACATTCTCTTATGGAGAAAATAACTTTTCAAGAGTTGGCTCTTCCGGAGTAATCAAATTTCTTTAATTAACCTTGACTTGACCATCTATATTCTTGGCTTCTTTTTCCGTTCTAGGATTTCTATCTTTGGGACTGATGGGCCTTTAAATCTTTAGGCATGCTTTAGATTCATTTGTAAGAGATTGTACTTCTTGAACATTGATTTATATAGAAGCATTAGCAACTAGGACATGTGACTTTATCACTCTCTCTGTTAGTAAATGCTTCGGGCATTGGATAATTAAACTTTTTAAATGAATTATCTTTTGAATTTTCTGTGCACATTTATGAGAATCAAACAAAGTCAATGATAATTTATTTAAGCTAATCTTTTTACCCAGTTGCTTATTTTCTCCCCCTAAAATTAGAAAAATTAATTTATTAAATGACACTCGGTAAATAGTGTTGTAAAATTCATAACCAGCATATATTCACAACCTACTTTAAGAACCCATTTTGGTGTATTGTGGTGATTTTATAGGCACATATACTACACACCCAAAAGTAGGAAATATTAGGTTCTTGATAAAAAACCTTTGCAAGGGAGAAAACTTTCGATAATAAGTTGGCTGGATCGTACAAAGACCCAGCAATTCCCCTAACCCCTATCATTTATTTGGTCGCCCAGGATCAGAGGTGTGGATCCTAAATGGGGGGTCAAGGTGAAAAAGCCCTCCTTTTACTTCAAGAGGCAGTAGGAAGATAGTAAATCTGCCATGTTGAACTGCATGTTGTTCCTCTTCTGGCCAAATGCCTCCAATGACATGACAACCTGCTATACCTAGGGCATCCACTAGGCAAGTGCCACATCGAAGTAGCAACACAAAGCACATAACAGTGGGGACAAGGGAATACATTTCGCCGTAGAGAAAGACTTCCCCAAACAAGCTCGTCCACACTTAGACGGGCGTGCTCGTTAATTCCCAAGGAGTGGGAACCCTAATCGCTGCTGTGGAGGGCACGACAAAGTTGCTGTAGAGGCTGGTTAGTTCCACCTTGGATAGATAAGACTAAGGAGGGGTAGACTGGACGTCCACATTCCCCCTAGTGGCATGCACAAGGGTTGTGAAACCTCCTCGAACCGTGATTGGGGGGAGGAGTAGACGAACTGCTGCCCAGCGAACTAGACTGCGCAGAGATGCTCTTGACATACGTGTTAGAATCAGTGGGAGTGCTAGACATGCTTGCAAGAGAAGAAGGAACAAACACAAAAGATGAAGTACAAACCCTAGACTGGGATTTGACAAAAGGAAGCAAAAACAACCAAACACGAAGCAATAAGATACATCATAAATGCTACCGATAACCTAAAGGACAAAACTACTTGGATTTACCTAAGTGATGAAAGGCAGTAAGTAGAGAAATCACTTGGAGAAGAAAAATGTGAAAGGAGAACACAAGAAGGCAGAGAGGGGAAAGGAATGAAAGGTCAGAAGATGAGGAGTAGAAGTTGAAAGGATGGAGGTTACAAGAAAAGGCAACTTCCTGCTTGCAACCATTGCACGCCATCATTGTGCCCTTGAAGAACATGCCTATCCGTAGATTCAAACCTAGCCGTTAGATTTAAGATATTACAGACACCCCAAATAGCAACGCATCACAACTGGAAAGCCAACCATCACTCACACCCATCATGAGTGAAGCGACAAGCTTGTCTTATATTCTTCCCATATACGTGCCATAAATGGAAAGAGTGGGAGATTATTGTATGCCCAAAAAAATTATTTGAGCTATACGATTCAAGGCCTAGTTTGTTGGTCCACTCAAAGATGAGGTCCATATGAAGGTCCAATGGTTAGATGCTCAGAAGACACATGGAGTATGTCCACGATTTCAAATCTGTTGCCCATATCCCTCAAATGTCGAACTAAACAGTTGAGATCCAAGTATCCAGCGAACATTGCCTTTAGATCCTCAAGGATCGTTAAACAAGGTGAACGGGAGACCACGGTCGAAGGCCAACGTTTTATTTTAATCCTATTTTCCATTCTACACCCCCTGAACACATTAAGCACACAGCGAGCACTCAAACCTTTCTTCCCCCTAATTGCTATCAGTCTTTACTGTACTCCCATTAGTCTTCATCAATATAATCCCTTTCTTATCCATCTTACATAAAGGCAGTAACTCTAATTTATCTCCCTCTCATTGGTGGTGGCCCAACCTTTATATTGTTGATACCTCACTGAAATTTGCACATATAATAAGTTAATTAGTTTTTTTAATTTTTTTCAAAAAAGTTAATAGACTCTTATGTTAAGGACAGAAGGTAGTACCATCTTACTCTTTAATATAAGAGCCAATTGACTGTTATTAGAGAAATATAAAAAATTTAAATACATTACTCTAAAGTATTTTTATTTATCACTTTTTCCAAAATAAGACGTCTGAATGATAAACTAATATATAATATAATGATACATATAAATAAATACTTACAAGTAATATATTTTGGTTCTTTAATCTCTATAAAAAATCAATTGACTCTTATATTAAAAACTGAAGTTAATATGAATTTAGTTATTTTTAGTTTTCAAATGGGAAAAATAATATTTCAGAAAATTAAAAAAATAATTAAAATTAAATATACTTCACCTTTGGGGATCGAGGTGGACAATGTGCATATTTATCAAAGCATTAGAAAATCATATTCACATAAGTTGAGACAAAATTCCTCTCACATATTATCTCGTAAATCATAAATCATATTGAAAAAGTAGCTTTTACCACTTGTTCAAATAGGCCTAATGGTGATGGAGTTTAGTTATGACTTATAAGTACTTTGTGAGCCCATATAATGGAACGAATTCAAGCACTATTCATGTATAAAAAAACTAAAGATACTCCCACCCTCCTTAAATGGAATTGTTTGGTATGTCTTGTTCTTTTTGATGAGATAGATTTCGGGATTGTCTCAAACTTTTTTTTTTTATAAAATGCCATATTTAATTACGAAAATGGCTCATTTAATTCCTCATTTTTGAAGATAATTAACTTTCTTTCTCTAATACACATTTTTGTCCGCCACATGTTATCTCACTTCCACATAAATAAGAGCACTTTTTTTAAAACAAAATTCATTTTCTTACATATTTTATTGCACCAAACTAATTTTAACTAACTTTTAAAACTATACAATTTGATTAATTCTATCTTATAAAAAGCAAGGAAGGGAATAGTTTATTGTGAATATCAGAGTAATTGGGTAAATATGTAATATTGAATGCTTTTAGTCCAAGACATGTCAAATACAGGAACTACTATTAAAGGTGGTAAAAATGAGCAAACACTAAAAAAAAAAATCCAAACAGCTTCTAACTGTCTCTTTTAAGTAAGAACATGATATGTCCAAGAAAAAATGTCTAAGGGTCAGAGGCAACACAATTTGGATTTTTCTAAAAGAAAAATAAAAGCATTTTTATTTATAACTTAAATTAATTATATGTCCTTTTCATCTTTTTTTTTATACTCGTTCTCTTTCATTTCATTTTTCACTCATTTTCTCTCTCTCTCTCTCACACACACGCATCATCTTTGTAAATAAAGGTATATTAAAAAAAATTACATCTTTTTTACATTTCATGTTTTTAACCTAATTTAACTAATATTTCAACTTTAATATGCATAATTTGATTGGTCAGCACCTTTATAGAAGATGGGATTGAATAATTTGTTGATGAAGATAAGTAAGGTAGTAATTAGTCATGAGCCTGCATGTCATAGCGTCACGTTTAAGTAAGTCGAGTCAAAACCCTTCTTTCACATATTTACTTTATAAATTATAAATTATATTAAAAAAATAATTTTCACCTGTTAATTAATTTCCAAGCAGACAGGCCCATGGTTTATGGTTGAAGACAGGTGAAGTAATGATGAAGAGGAGAAGAAGACATCCCAGACAAATTGGACCCAAGCTGAGGGAGCTGATGCGGATTGATGCTCCATCCAGTTCCATCAAATCAAAGATGGATTTTGCTTTCAAGCCTTTTTTTTTTCCTCCTTATCCTCACTCATTTAATTAAACTATTTCTAATAGAAAGATTCATAGAATTGACTTTTTTTTCAAGATTAAGAAAATTAAATTAAATATTTAATAATGACATATACTTCTTATTATATTATTAGATTATATATATCACTTTATATGTTAAACAAATTAGTTTGAAGAAAAATAATAAATATATGGATTAATTAGATTCTTTCATATTCTAAAAAAAAAGAGTTAACTAACTTTTATACTATCTCTTGTCTTTGATATAATAGCTAGTTGAATTTTGTTAGGGAGGTTAAGGAAACAAAATACATTACTTACAAATATTTATGTGTATATATATATTTAGTTTATATATATATATATCAGTTTATAAGTCAGACAAATTAGTTTAGAGAAAAATAATAAATATAAATATTTTTAATTAATGTATTTAACTTTTTTAACTCTATAACAAAAGTGAAGTAAGTTTTATATTAATAATCGGATGTAGTATGAGAATCAACTAACTTTTTTTAAAAGGGTTAAAAATTCAATTAGCTCTTAATCTCCCACAAAAAGGGCCAATTTAGCTTTTTTTTATTAAGGAGGGGGTAGCATTTTTTATGTGTGTTCAGTAGCTTAACATTTTTTTTTTTGATACATATAACATCTCCAAGTATTTTAATGTGTATCTAACAATTTAAAGTATTTTTTAAAATACTTTAAATGCTGAAGCAGATGAAAAATACTTATGCTTCATGCTTAATAAAATATCCTAGATGTTCATAGATGCACCTTACCCGTTGAGAAATGCATTTATAATTTTTTATTTTTCTTTTGAAAAATTCGTAATTAATAATATTCTTCACCTTTACTTCATATCGATCTGAGGTAAAAAAAAAATAATGAAATGATTCATTTGATCAATAGCCATTTCCTTTGATTTTTTATTCATGGGTGAAGGTGTAAAATACCTATAAACTTTTTATATCATTTTTTCGCTCTTATATTAAATATTTATGAATATTTTTACATAAAAAAAATATATGGTGTTGACTAAATTTTGGGGCAACAATTCGTAAGTGTTTTTGCATCCTATGGTTATGGTTGATTCTTTTATAAGTATTGACAATTTAATTCTAAATTCATGAAAAAAAAAAAGTTCCAAAATATCTGCCGCAGAAACTGCAGCAAACACTGGACACAACTCCTAACGTCCGTGACTGGACCAAAATAAAAGCTAAAATTACAACAAAGGACCCAATGCAATCGCATGTCATCATCATCATATAACTCTATCACCATCCATAATGCAACTTATTAGTTATTATTCATATAAAATGAATAATAATAATATATTTAAAAAATTGAAAATAAAAGAAATCATTTAATCAATATGTCATATAAAACATATAAAAAGTCACATTATTTTTTAGTATATAATACGAAAATTTGTCTCATATTTCTTAAAATATCTATTTAAATACAATAGTGTCAAAATGTTAGCATCATATGAAATAATTATAATAATATTGATGTAGAAATATTACTACAAATTTGGATATAATATGATATGATTGTGATGTTTTTCTGAAAGATTTTACTATTAAAACTCACAATAAAATCAACAATTTTTAGGTATGATGGAGTCCTATAATTATAATTTTAAGAAATATTTTTTTTAAAATACAATTTATAGATGTTGTTATAAGTTTTAGACTTTGATTAAAAAAACATATATAAGTTCATTCAAAAAAAAAAACATATATAAGTTTTAGACTCATGCGATTCTCCCGGGAGTGAGAGTAGAGGAAGGGGACAGAAAGTCATCCTCAGAGTTGAGGGCATTTTGGGCATTGAGTACTTAACAGCGCTCTTGCCTCTTGGTGGCCAACCACAGTGAACTGAACCAACGAGAGAGGGGGAGGGTGAGAGAGGGGGAGAAAGGAGGTTGCAGCTATATAATTTAACAAAAATTTCCTCTTTTTAATGAGTTGCCTTAGCAGACAACCCACACATTTTGTTGCGGCTCTCTCTAGCCTGGGACTCACAGAATATCATCAGTTACACTCTGAAATTTCCTCAATACTCACTCAGATTGCTTTTGTTTTCATTTTGATCCACTGATAATGCGTCCAAATCTTCTGATTTCAACTCTCACTCTCTTTTTAAGGCCTTCCGCTTCAGGTATGCTAAATCCATTTGCTTCTTATGCTCTCTGCTTTTTCTTACTCCCCACTTCTTCCAGCTCTTAGTGAGTTGGGAAGTTTCTGTTTGTTCGTTCCCCCGTTAGATCCTTTCCTTTTTCCTAATTTTTGAACTAACTGGGTCTTCTGTGCTCTTCTTTTTCCTTTTTTTCCCATGATTTTTGGTGCTTGATTGTTCTGTAATGTTCGGTGCTTGTGCTGTTTAGTGAAAACTTTCTAAATATGGAAATGTTCTCTTCTCCCTATACTTTGGAACCGGATTGTGGTTCTTTTTCTGTAGTATTTTCTGTTCTTGTTTTTGCTTCTTGAGAAAATGTTGGAGGGAGTGAATGTTAAGTTGGGACATTGGATAGATTACACTAAATATATATGGGGCCCTGGTTGATTAAGTTCAACCGTACTGTAATTGGACCCTTGAGCGTTAAGGTCATTGACTTTTTTCTGAGATCTTTTCCGTTAAATTGATTTTTCTTTCTTTCGAATGATGGTGGGGGACTGAAATTTCTTAGGCTGTAAATATTTACTTTTAGAGGGCATTGTGTCTGGCACCAGTGCCGTTCATTTGGATTCCCCCCTAATACAGAAGTTTTGATAATAATTTTCTTCTTTTGTAATTTGATGGGATGCTTGTCTTTTAATTTTTACTTGATTGGCGGAGAAGATATGTACGAAATCTTGTCGTTTTCTGACCTTGATGGTTCAGTATGGGCAACATAGAAGCTTTTGTTCTTTTTTCCTTCTACTGGGCATCGTAGAAGTTTTCCATGTCAACTATGGTACTGTTGCAGTCATTTTAATCCCTTTTGACTTCTTTTTCAGCCTTTTTGCCTTATTCAAGAGGCCTTTGATACTTAATTCAGCAACTGCTGGTGGTTCTGTAGCATAAGTTCTCAAGGGTTTTTCAGTAGAAGGTATATGGATTTCCAATTCCAATCATATTAGCTTATTTATGCTTTCAAGTGCCAAGATAGCCTTCAAGCATATTGCAATAATATTTAATTCCTTTGGTTCTTTTCCTAAACTTGCAGAAGGACCTTTTGACACTTCCATTGGCAACTGCTTGCAGAACTGTTGTGTGAATTCTCAAGGGTCTTCTAAAGATGGGTTCTAGATTTCCATCTCATCAGCTTAGCAATGGCCTCTATGTATCAGGACGGCCAGAGCAGCCCAAAGAAAGGACACCAAGTATGACCTCAACAGCAGTGCCATACACTGGTGGAGACATAAAAAAGTCGGGAGAATTGGGGAAAATGTTTGATATTCCTGTTGATGGTTCTAAATCTAGGAAATCTGGACCAATAGCAGGATCTACTTCAAGGACAGGGTCTTTTGGAGGAGCTGGTTCTCATTCAGGACCAATTCAACCTAATAATGCTGCTCGGACTGTCTATTCTTCAGGTCCTATGACTTCTGGAGGCATGCCTGGTTCAGCTTCCATGAAGAAATCGAATTCTGGACCTCTGAATAAGCATGGGGAACCTATAAAGAAGTCTTCTGGTCCTCAGTCTGGTGGAGTAACACCAACTGGGCGTCAAAACTCTGGTCCTCTACCTCCTGTTCTTCCGGCAACAGGTCTCATTACATCTGGCCCCATATCATCTGGCCCGCTAAATTCTTCAGGGGCACCTCGGAAGGTGTCTGGTCCTTTGGAAGCCACAGGTTCAATGAAGTTGCATGGGTCTGCTGCTGTTCATAATCATGCCGTGACTGTCCTTAGCCAAGATGATGATTATTCCTTCAAAAGGAACTTCCCCAAGGCGATGTTATGGTCATTAATTCTGCTTTTTGTGATGGGGTTCATTGCTGGTGGTTTTATTCTTGGAGCGGTGCACAATGCCATTCTCCTTATTGTTGTTGTGGTTCTTTTTGGCTTTGTTGCTGCATCGTTCTCTTGGAATACTTATTGGGGAAGACGAGCTATAATGGGTTTCATTGGTCATTATCCAGACTCAGAGCTTAGAACAGCCAAAAATGGGCAATTCGTGAAGGTCTCTGGGGTAAGTTCTTTTTGCTCTTGCCAAGCTTACTGGCTAATTTCTCGGTTCATCTTGTGTTTTTGTCTGTATATTGCCAATTAATTTTCCATTCCTGTGTTAACTTGGTATTTTGCTGTCTTTGCATCATCCCCACACCCCCCCCCAAAAAAAAAAAGAAAAAAAAAGAAAAAAGAAAAACCCCCCAAAATTCAATATATATCTATGCAATAGTACACATGATTTATTAGTAGAAACGCCCCCCTTGTTAAAGCTAGAACCAACCACATTAGGCATTTGTATGAATAGTAAAATGATGCTTAATATCTATATTATACATATTACTCCCTCTAGTACTAAATGTAGAAACTAGATAACTAATTTACAGGGATAAAGAAAATTAGAAGCCAAAGTAGATTTTTTTTTTTTGGACCAAAGAAAAGAAAGTCAATTGGAATACTACATTTAGAATATAAAAACCTGCAATACCTCCTACATTTAGCATCAAAGGGAGAATTTTTTTTCAATTAAATTGTTTGAATGATCACATATAAATTATTGTGAGTTGACCATTTGTATGAACATACATATATAATATTAAGTAAGATTAAAACATATAATTTTGAAAATATTCATTGTAATTTTTTCTTATATATTTGATGTCACTTTATATTTTTGTTTTTTTAAAAACATTATATATAATCATATACAATGATCAATTGATAATTATTTTTAAGTCATTAATATTATTTAAAATAACAGTTAGTATGCATATTAATTTTTAAAAATTGCCCCTCCCTCACCAAAAAAAAAAAATGTGAGAGCTGGTTACACCCCTGGCGTTAGTGTGATTTTGTTTAATTATAATTGTTTTTCACTAGCTCTAGGTGTATTTTGTTCTTGTCTCATAATTTAAATGTGATTTTTTATTTAATTTTATGTCAAAGTGACAGAAAATTGAAACTAGCATTGTATAATTCTGAACCCATATATATTTTGGACAATCAAAAGAAATTATGTGTTTACTAGGAAACAAGTCATTCCTAGGATTGGGAAATAGCTGTGCCTTTCTTAATATGTACATTTGTACAACTACGATAGCTGCTGACATGGATGAATGTGGGTGTTGGAAAATGGAAATATCATCTTTGTAACACATTTTTCAGTGTTTGATTTATGATGTTATGATTTGAACCTTGTGTTTTGTTCTTTTATTTGCCAAGTTTTATTATTTTGTTTTGTATTGATGTATTTTTTCCTCATAGTGTTTATAGGTTTACAATCAACGTTTTCCTTTTATATTCTGACTATTTCTCATTTAAAATATCACCGGACCAAAATTTTTCTGTGGAATATTTTCCAATAAATTTGCCTATATGGAAGAAAATCCAGCACTTGATTTGTTTTCCTGCATCTTTTCTATGACTCTTTTAGTGTCATTAATCAAGTTATGTTTGATTGTGATGTATGAAGGTTGTTACCTGCGGTAATGTGCCTCTTGAGTCATCTTTCAATAAAGTCCCTAGATGTGTATATACATCAACAAGTTTATATGAGTACCGAGGATGGGAATCTAAAGCCGCCAATCCTACACACCGCCGATTTACTTGGGGCCTGAGATCACTGGAAGTGAGTTTCTAAAATTTCATCTGGTTTAATTTTGTCTTGTATCATATCCATTTGTAGATTAAACTGCAATCTTATATCTTTTATTTTTGTAATTTTCACTTCTGATTAGATTGATAGACATTTCTTCTTGCAGTGAAATATGAAGGACAAGTTGTTGTTGGTCAATAATATTTGTGAGGAGCGAACACACTTAATTTTCTGACTAGCATGTGATTGTCCCCTCATTTTAGTGTCAAAAGCTTAGGATTGTCATCGGCATTTTTATTTTCCAAAAATAGTCATGGACAAGATTTTGTTTGCCTAGCAAAGAATGAAAAGATCGATCATAATTTTATTTGCTGATTTTACAAATTTGACTGGAATATTGCATGGCATGTGACAGAGGCGCGTGGTTGACTTCTACATCTCAGATTTTCAGTCTGGCTTAAGAGCATTGGTTAAGACTGGGTATGGAGCAAGGGTGACTCCTTATGTTGACAACTCAATCGTTATCGATCTTAATCCAGCCAAAGAAGAGCTGTCTCAGGAGTTCCTCAGGTGGTTGGGTGAGAGAAATCTTTCAAGTGACGATCGCCTCATGCGGTTGGAGGAAGGGTATACACCCTCTCTTTTATTTAGCCCTCACAGTTTTATGGCCTTTCTGAAAAAATGCTTCTCTGATTTCTTTTGTAATGATATGTGACCCAAGAGATTTCACCCAGAACCTCTTCGAATCTGCAACCATGTGATGCACTGAGAGTCAGCATTGACTTTAAACAATCCTGATTTGTGAAAGTTGATTTAATACTTGTGCTTGAGTTCATATATTTAAACTTTAAGACCTTATCAAGTGACCCAGTTTATTACAAGCTCTTGGCTTACATTCATGTCTGAAGCCAACTGATTTTAAAGAGATTTTGTCTAACCCCCATTACTGCCTATTATTGTTATTAACTTAAATATACGCTAGAGATATAAACCTGTGAAACTTGATCTATGGTATGCAGGTATATCAAGGAAGGAAGCACAGTAAGTGTAATGGGGGTCGTTCAGAGGAACGAGAGTGTACTCATGATCGTTCCTCCATCCGAGCCAATCACAACAGGATGCCAATGGAGCAAGTGTATTTTCCCTGCAAGCCTTGAGGGTATTGTTCTACGATGCGAGGACACGTTGAAGAATGATGTGATCCCGGTCTAAGCAAGCACAATATGCGATGTGTGTGTGACTGATGTGAAGAAATGTTTGCAGCATCTAATTGGCCCTTCTCACTTCAAAAGAAGTACAATTATCCCCTCTGGTATTAGTGGTGATGGGATATCTGATTGACTGATTATTATTATCCTCTTTATTAGTATTTTAGCTTTAAGGTGGCAAGGTTGTGTTCTTTATTTCTAAGTGCTAGATTGTTGTATAGGTATAGCTAGCTTGTTCAGGTTTGGTTTGGTATCATTTTTCTTCGTTTAGGGAATGTAAGCTTTGGCTAATGCTAATGTGTTTGGTGATGCTGTGAAAAATATTCACATGTTTGATGATATTGCAATATGAAAAGTTAGTCGCTCATAGATTCTAATGGCATGGTGTGGCTACATAGCTAATTTCACATTCTGGGCTAAGATCCTAGTTGTCGTCATCGTCGTCCCTGTCATCTTCGTCATGTTATCACTAACCTTTTCCAGATACAGCCTCCTTCTCTGCTCTCTGGCTTGTCGCTTTCAGGTTTGTCTAATTGTTAACTAATCTCAGTGGTTGTCTTATTTTAAAGTGGAGTTTTTTTTAATTAAAAAAAGAAAGTGGCTGTCTTGTGTTTATGTATTTATATGTTTAAAGAAAAAAAGGGAAAAAAGTGATAAAAATAGGTGATTGTGTGTTGTGGGGGATTATACCTCCTTATTATCTTCATTGTTTTTTCAATCTATCTTTTGTATTTTTTTTCCAAATGCATTTATAATTTTCTGGATGTAGGCAATTCAGATCTCATCTTTAAAATGTGAAATATATTTGTAACTTTTTCATTTAGTATGTGAGAAATTGATGTGTCAACCATTTTTATAAGATATGAGAAGTAGAAGGAGCAATAGTTTTACTTTCAATTATTTTTCTAATCTTATTTTAGTAAGATATTTATGAATTTATGAATATGAATTTGCTGGTATGTTGGGTCAACAAATAGATCAAGTTTCTTTATTTTATATATGTAAAAAGATGTCTTGTAAGTTAAACTTTTAATCTTTTTACAAAGGTACGAGTTTTTTTTACTTCTAATAAATTTTTCCCCATGAACAGAAGCTAAAGTAGAGTTCTAGGTTATGGTTGATTCATATTTCCGATCTGTTTTTAAATAAGAAAATAAAAAAAAATTGTTTTTGACTTCTAAAATAAATCGGATGTGCTTTTTTAATTTTCACCCTTCCTATTTACTACCAACTATTGTTGATCATGGTAGTCAAAATAAGGAGTCCAATGGGCTTACTTGTAAAAAAACATTTTTTTAACCATTGTAAAGAAACATATTGTAGTTAATATAATTTATTTTTTTAATTATCAACCAGAGCTTAAATATAACCAAAGGGCTAGTTTCTTCTTACCATCTAATCAATTAAGGTTCAAATCTCATTAAAAGAAATATTTACATTTAGTATTTAGTAATATTTTGAATGAGACTACCTTTAATATGTAGGAATATGTACGTAGTAAAAGAAGGTTTTTAGGCTGGGCTCTTTTAAAGTCAATTCCATCAATCTCGATCCAATCCTTTTTTTTTTTTTTGGTACAAAAAAGTTTAGGCAGGGGTAGACGCCGATAACCTGCCTGGGCCAGGGAAGACCCCCCAACCTCTTTGAGGATTTCCGGGAGGGATTACATATCGCTCCACCAATGAGGTCTCCCCGTCAGCTAGAGGGTTCGAACACACTCCCTTGTGATCGGGGTGGCAAGACCTTAACCAACTGCGCCAAACCTCATCGATCCAATCCATTTGAACAGCTCTAGTCATTGATTGCTGTGTGAGTATTTTTTTTAAGCACAAATATTTATTTTTATTAAAAGCAATCATGTTTAAAATATTGTTATGCATTAAATATAAACACATCTTTTAATTGGGATTTGAACTTTAATTTATCACGTTGTAAGTTATTAATATATTTTATTAAATCCAATCATTGTTGGATCATTGGTGAGTATTATCGCTGCCACTTTGGTACGAAAAATAGTTGGCAATTGGAGACCATCATCTACCATCACTAGATATAACAATTGTTGCCAATTGTTTGATGGTTGCCACCATTTGCCATAGATCAAACATGGTGTACAGAACTTGTTCTCAAATTAACTCATTCCACTGTTTTTCTTCTTCCATTTTTTGGTTTTAAAATGTGACTTTTAAAACAAAGCATTCAATCAGGTTTTCATCTCCTGTTTCCTAATAAATATTCTAAAAATTAGTTTACCAAAATTATTTTGAGAACTAAAAACAAAAAAACAAATTAATCCCTAAAATTAGATATAATAATTTTCTTCAAAAATAATAATAAAGAAGATTCTTAATTGATGTTATACTACTTTACACATCTAATTTTTTTTATTTCATATAAATATATAT
>QFDD01002542.1:0-18798 GCA_006871305.1 Vachellia collinsii | reverse complement strand
AAAATTCAAACTGTCCATTCAAATAAAAGACTTTCCCAATCACATGACGAATCCTTCATTGGCGAATTACTGGATATCTTTGACATTTCATTGAACAAAAAAACATCTCAATATCAGACAAGGTTGAAAATATACCAAGGCACGTCATTAGATAAATAAATGAGCTACGTACTTCCTCAGCTTTGAAAAGAATGGCATATTTTCCCAGGCCCAATGCATGCAACAGGCCATCAACAGTTTGGGGTGTCTGCTGTTCATTAGCCTGCATGATAACCAACTGACATGTCAGTGAAACACTAAGCTTGCTATGAAAGAACTCAACAGCAGCAAAAACTTAACCACTTTTGATGTAACACAAATGCGTGGGATCAGGCAATAGACTAATGATAACTAAAACAGAGATGTCAATGGAACTTCCAACAGATCCGAAATTAGCCCTCCTGATACTGCATTACTTCTCCAGATGGTGTCCATGAATTGTTGAAGTAGGGAGGTGATAGGAGAGCAGTACACAAATCAACAATACTCACTTCATCGTACCGCAATAACTAGGGGCACGTTTGGTACATAGGAATTGGAGACATGGAAATGGAAATGGAATTGAATTCCATGAGATTGCATGTTTGGTACAAAGAATTGGTCATGGAAATCATTTCCATGTGGAAATCATTTCCATCAAAATAGCTTGGATTTGTAATTCCATCACATTGATGAATCTTTTTTTTTTCTTTTTGCCAAAGTTCTATGAAGGTTTTAAATAATTTTTTAATTTAAAAGAGTATTTTGGTCTTTTCATATAAAAATTAGATTCCATTTCCATAACATACCAAACGTACTTTAAAACTCCATATCCATATCCATCTCCATTTCCATATCCATTTCCATTTCTATCAAAATCAATTCCACTGTACCAAACGGGCCCTAGGTTATTTAGAAACAACTAATAAATTGCCGTCGGCATACACTTATGCAAAGTTTATCTTTCTATAATGCCACTAGCAGCTTTACAAGTCAATAGCAAGCTTCTCCATTACTTATGCCTTTGGCATTCATTATAAGTTGCCAAGGAGTCAACTAACATCTCACAAGTCACGACAATTGCTTGACTTGCATACACAATTAACTCTTCAAAGGCCATAAATAATTAAACGTTACAAAATTCTTTAAGATCTAATAGCATTCCAGAGTTCCCATGATCAGAGGATTGTAACTTGGAGGAACAGATGCAAGATGAAAACTTTTGTATTTTTCCCTTTACCTTTTCTTCCCCCCCCCCCTTTTATACACACAAATCAGGTTCAATTTCCTCTCACATTAATTTCAATGTGCACGTCTCCCATTGCATAAAAACGTGTTTGAAGGTGGATATATGAAATTTTCTCCTCCATTCCAAGTAACTTCAAGCGTAGGCTGTTTGTGCCTTTTTTGTTGCATTAAAAGGGATTGAACCCTTGGCCTTTACCCATGTCCCACCACACCCTACTTGTGGTTTTATTGTAATTGTCAATTAATAATTAATGAAAGGGATTAAAAGGAGGGAAGTTACCTTTCAAGAAGGCGGAGGGGAACATAAATAAACCAGGTAATTCTGCTGTTACAAAAACCAGTACTTCTACAATGAATAGTAAAAAAATAGCGAAACTGAAACTACATAAAAACTATAAACTTGTCTTCAAGACACAATTTTTCTCAATTTCAAAAATGTCAAAGCTCCCACTACGAAACTAAAACTAAGATACTAGGAATTCTCCACAATATAAACAGAAACTACTATCTTCCCCAGGCAGCCACTGTCTCACTTAGAATGTCAATAGAACCAAACCAACGTTCAAGCAATGAGAAATAAAATGCAACAGGAATTGTTTGCCTGTCATTTCTGCTTGAAGTGCACATAATTACCACCATCCCTTTCCGAATTTGTTGTTCAAGAAGCATACTTGCTGGTTCCAAATAGCAGCAATAGAAACAATTTTTGGAGAATGACAGAGAAATTTCAGTCATGGGTAAAAACGATTAAAGTAATTCTTACTTCTTAGATCAGATGTTTAAAAATAACTACTAGCTAACACCAACCAATCAGTATACCCACAACTTAAGGCCAAGAGACCATCCATAACTGAATTATAAGGCAAAGCACTGGGGAAACATGGTAAGTTTTGCAAATTGCTACAAGCCCAATTTTTTTCTTTTCAAATTACAGCCAAAGTAACTCAAGATAAGCAGATAAACATAAGAAAAGTTTCCCCATTAACAAAGAGACCAGCATCAGAGAAAAGCAATTTGCAAAGTTAAAAGATAAATAGAATTTACCACAAATGGAGTTCGTGGTGGGGGCAGTTGCCCTTGATGAGGAGCTACAGGCTTAGCAGTTACTAGAGGTAACGTGGATGCCATGGAGTGGGCCACAAAAGATGAAGGTGCAGAGCTAGGAGGTCTTGAAGCCTCAACATCCCTAGTTATACACGGAGCTGACCTGATACTATCATATGTCCTATTTGACGGCCTTCTCTGCAGGTCTTCTATGTTTGTTCGAGGGGAAATTCCCCTGGAAATGCTTGGAAACCCTTCAGGTGATCTTCTTCTAATATGATCCAATGTCCAAGGTGAATATGAACTTCTCACTGATTCCATGCGTGCTAAATCACCAGAACTTTTCGCAGAGGGAAAACGCCCCAACATGCTTGTTTCCCTTGGTTCAGACAAGTTCTGCTTTGAATTAACATTGGCTGCTGCAGGTTGAGCTGCCCTTGACAATTTTTCACGAAGGTCCATATGCCTCTTACCACCATTACTGTCAGCCAACCTAAATGCACCTTTTCTCATAAGCTTCAATCGAAGGTCATCTTTGCCAATCCGCCCATCTGATAAATTGATGGTGATGCAATTAAGGCTATAGAAATTGAGCAGCATAAATATTGATCAAATAAAAATCCACTGCAGAGTAAGGTTACTACCATTGAACCCATTTTGTGAGCTTATATCTCCTCGCTGTCTGCAGAGGGAAAAAAAATATCAAATTATTTTTCATATTTTAATAACATACAGAGCCACAAGCAGTAACAGCCTATTCAACAGACATAACTGACTATTAGAGGGTCCAAAATACCATTTATTTCACAATTTAAATGGCTTCACATAATATTCAAGGTGAAGCTTCTGAACAAAATAATGCCTACTTTGGAATTTGGATCACTTTGCTGAGAACTACAAAACAACAATAGGGCACAAAGGAATAGCAAACACACCGTTTGTAGTCACTGAGTTCATTCCTATTCCACAATGAACTCTCTGTATCATTTCCAAGTCTATCTCTCACAGAACGCTTAGTGCCAACTGCAGGATATGAAGGGAAGGAAACATCCACCGCAGATTGGTCCCTCTTGACAACCTATACTCAAATGCATAATAGCTCATTCAAATAAAGTCGGTACCCATTATGAGAACAAAACTCATACTTAGACAATTGGAGCGAGTAAAAGTGAAAAGTTAAAGTTCTTTTCTATATTCTCCACGCACAGAATTTGACCAAGAGAGGAAAAAAAAAAAGGATGTCAAAGAAAGAGATTTTTTGTATCATGAAAAGCACTTCTTCTTCTTGTTTTTTTTGTTAAAAAAAAAAAAGCAACAGAAACCAAAAGACTTGAATGAAAATCACCCGCCATCATCGAATCAAGCATTCACGATAAACCAATTCAAATTGATCGAGTTCGTTAGAATTCAAAGCAACAAAAGTTACAATGACAACTTCAAAGAATACAGAGCAAAACAAGGAAATTATAAGATTTATAATAGATACCAAACATTAGAAGCCTACCTGACCACCGCGCCCAAGAGTAATGGTAACACGACCTCTGGAAGTATCAGACATATCGATGACAGAAACCCTAAATAATGAACTTCGAAAAGAATTCTCCAAAGACAAATGTAGCAACTCGAGCGAGATGCATCAATACAATGGATCGAGAAGCAAAGAGAGATGCCCTAACCCTATGCTACAACTGGGAGCCCAAAGAGAGAAATCCGCTCGAAGAAATAAAACGCCTTTGTCAGAATATAATTATACCAGGAGTCTGAAGGCTCAAATAGAGGATTTGCGGCGAGAGAGAAGGAAGAAAGGGCTGTGGTGTTGTACTCAGCTCTGAATGAAAGAGGAGTGGACAATAGAACAAGGAAGAAGTGGTCCTGTCCGGGAACGAGGAGAGAAAGTAACAGAGCTAGCCGGGAAAACAGTGGCCGTCCGATTACCGCCCGGTGGGAACGCCGTGAGGGCAGGTCGGGAATGTAACTTGTAAGAAGCAGGAGAAGAAGGGAAAGAAACAAACAACACTGGAGTTCTTTATCAGAAATACGTGGGCCAGGCCGCTTTTGATGTTTCCTTACGTTCTGGGATATCTACTGATGGGCCTGAAGTTTAGGCCCAAATAGTGAATACATATGGGCCAAGCCTTTGAGCAGACCAAGGCCTGAGTAAAACTCTATTTTAGTTCCGAAATGATTTATTTTAACCCACAAATTTGTAGGCCCATCATTTGGGCTACCTATTCGGACAAAAGATTGTAGACCCAATGATGTAATTGAAACCAGGCCTAAAAGAAAATTATCGTTTGTTGTGGGTTATTTAATTGAACCCACAAGCACTTAGGGCTACCTATTTCAACAAAAGAGGTTATGCCCAAAAAAGGAGAACATGTGGGCCAAAAGCCCAAACCTTTTGAACATGTATGCCTAATTGCCTATGTTTTTGCGATGCTAGTTTGATGTTCACCGGAGACGATGCCGGACGGATCTGGATTTTTATTCCGATGGCTGTAATGATGTGTGCTTTTCGACGTGTTTAGGATTTGTTTAGAGACAAATGAGTTCTGTTTTAAGGGGAATTTTGCTGTTTTTATATTTTAAAAAAATTATCCATTTTTAACTCGTACCAAGTTTACTTTGAAACTTAATTTATTTTCTATTTTCATTTCTATTTACGTCCAACCAAACTGGGTGTTAACGCAATACATTGCATGAGGAACAATATACAAAAGCAAAGGAAGGTACGAAGAAAAAGAGGCCGCCCTACAGCTGTTGGAACGTTTTAATAATTATGTTCCCTCCCTCATTAACCATTCTCACTGTTTCCCTAATGCTTAAAACCACTCTAAATTATATTCTTCACTGTAAATTATGTACGGCATCCAATATTGTCAAGGAAAAAAAAAGAATTGAGATTTGGGTGTGTGTGTGTGTGTAATGAAATCAGTATATTTTTATCTCTCACAGACAACATATCTAAACTGATAATATAGAGTCACTTGATTTGATTCAAATGATCAATACAAATCTATAGGAGTGATCAATCTGCTCACAAGTATTGATTTAAAGACTATAAATTAATCAGAATGGATATATATATATATATATATAAATGGAAGGGACTGCAAATGTGGAGGACACAGATATTTTAGATAGCAACTAACAATACCCAGCTTCATTATCATTATTTTGGCTCACGGGAAAAAGAAAAAAGTATATGTATACTCACACATTATTATTCTTTCATTCAACATCTAATGATTTTCAGTCCGAAAAACATCTAATGATGACTTGCAATTAAGTATGAAGCTGCACTCAATGCTTAATTACAGTTTATTAGGTGGCACCCATATATGCTTTATATGAAATGTGAATAATTTGCACTACATCACGGTTCATAGCGTGTGAATATGAAATTATACCCGTCACATGCTAATGATTCTTTTCTAGATACTTATTTGAATGAGTTGGTCATTTGACTGTGACCAGATTTACTGTTCACTTATTCAAAATATTATAGTTAAATACTGTTCATAGGGATTTGAATCTCAAATTACCTAAGGGTTTAGCCCCCTCTGTTACCTAACAATGAAATTAACAGACAAAACTGGAATTGTTTTATTAGTATATGGTAAAATCAAAATCGGGGACCTAGTTAATATGTAGCTAATCAAATGGGAGGCACAAGAAATAGATATTTGTCATCAAGTCGGCCTTTAAAAATACTGAGAATTATGAACTTTAATTTCTTTCCTTGAAATAATACAGGCTCAAAATAAATTTTCGAATAGATAAAAGGCAGTATAATGGAGATGAGTAGTGTGGGTGGTTAACAGCTATATATATTGCGTCTAGGAAGGACAAAAACAAAAGTGTAATGTTACGTTGACCCAAAATGTAAACAGAATCCAATTAACCTATTTATGTTTAACCCTGATAGTCGCAATTCACGTACATGTTAGATCTAAACCACACACACACACACATGCACACATGGTGATCAATATTCAAACGCCGAAAGTTGGGCGCGTACGAATTGCAAGAACTGTTTGCATGAACTATCTGAGCTACTTTTAACGGTTTGAATTAATGGTAGAAACTACTTTTTCAACGTGATTTATGGTTCACGAGGTAATTAAGTATATGAGATAAGTTTTATCTCGAATTACATAAGCGTGATTTATTAACGTTTTGGCAAACAGACACTAAATAGACATTGATGATTTTGCGTTGTTTAATAATTCGAAGATATTTAGCTAAATTATGTGACCCGTCCTAACTCTGTTTCTTTCACAAGATTACATATTATATTTTAATCCAAATTAAAAGATGCATTACATTGATCATCTTCCAGGAAGTTGGTTCAAATTGCAAAATATCTTTGTATGTCATTACTTTTATATTAAATATGCCACAGCCGTTAAGTTAACTAAAGCTGACCGTTTAACAAATATGTGGGTAAACAAAAACACATGAAGTTTTAAAAAATTGTGCAAAAATTTCAGTATACTTTTGTGCCCGAGGAAAGCTTATAATGTCTAGCGCCCCTAACAGTATATTTCATGTGTAAGCTTACCTTAAACCTAAATTAAATGTTAAAACTTTTAACACGGTAATAATTTCATTCTTAAATATTTTTCAATTTCCGATGCCTTCATATGCTCAAGCTTGTTGCTTTTTTACCATCTACTACCTCAGATCACAATTAAGGTACTGTTAGTAAAAGTAAGGTGAGATCTCAGAGACAGATATAAATCTCCTAGGTAGAACAACTATACACAGTTCAAACCTATAATTAATTAATTTGTACACGTTTATAAACAAATGCCGAGGATGAACACAAATATATATATATATATATATATATAATTTTTAAGTTTTGCAGTGGAAGATATATCTTATTTGTCATTTCTCCTTGAATATCAAAGGGATTCAGCTTTATCATTATTGAGTATATTAAACTCATGATAACCAACTGAAATGGAAAAATTACCAGAAAAATCTTTCAGTTCTAAGAATTAACCAAGATATTAACTAATATAACTCACATCACGGAATCTTACTCGCTGTATCTATTTGTATGTTATATTCCGAAGATCAAGTGAAGAAGAAAAAGAGAAGAGATTAAACATGTAAATCTGAATCAGACCTAGCCTGCATGCTAGCTTGTAATAAAGACATTTCAACACCCTAAGAAGAAAATCAATATAATAATAATAAAAGAAAAGAAACCCTACTTCAAGAAAGTAGCCAAAGGAGAGACATCGAGGTCATCATGATAACCATTAAAGTCTACACAGTACAGAAATCAACTTGGTAGATTCAGAAACATTCCAATTGCTACCTCAAGAATAACATTAATTATCGTACATACACATGATGAGAATTAGAAAATTCCAGATCTCTACGTCTCAAACTGTAGTTAATCAAAATCACAAATCGATGTT
Source organism: Vachellia collinsii (assembly GCA_006871305.1). Lineage (NCBI taxonomy): Eukaryota > Viridiplantae > Streptophyta > Magnoliopsida > Fabales > Fabaceae > Vachellia > Vachellia collinsii. The sequence goes on along the minus strand of QFDD01002542.1, from coordinate 11,053 downwards.
CTTCAATACAATCAAATTTACAGACATTTAACAACACAAGAGATAGATCAGAAAGGTCATCATCATCATCATCATCATATCATGAAGCTAGATCATAAAACAGCAAGCTCGATCACAAACATATGGCACCACAACACGTAATACGTACGCTGAATCAAACCGAAGTTGCAGAAACTTCAGAAGAAGCTGTGAGGAATATTAAAAGAAGAAGATGGAGAGAAATAAAGGGTGAAGCTAGATCTATTTGGTTGATCTAGCGGAGAGTAGTACTAGGTAATATGTAGTATGTCGGACCACAAGGCTTCAATTCCCCGAGGAGAGAGAGAGAGAGAGAAGAAAGTAGCAGCGTCATAAGAAGAAGAAGAAGAATAATAAGGTCGTCACCGTTTGATGCAGTAGGGTTTCTTCTTCTTGAGGGGAGGCATCTTCTAGGTCTAACCCTTGTCCAGGGACGACGACGACGATAAGATGTCGTTTCTCTTTCTTGGTTTGGAAAGAGTGGTCGTTTCGGAGGAAGGTGATGGGTTTTGTGAGGTTGGTGGGAGGTGGTGATGATGAAAGTGAGGACGGAACAATGATGAGACGAAGAGGGAAGAAGACATGATGATTGCTCCGCCTTGTGTTTCGGTGTTTCAGAGAGAGAGAGAGAGTCAGAGAGGAGATAGATGATGATATTAGTACTACTAGAGAGATGGGTCTGATCTTCTTTTTAAATTATTTATGTTCTTTCTTCTTCACCCAAATGGTGCTAATTATGGAGAAACCCTCATTTAAAGACTCAAGTCGTACGACAAAAGTTTTAAACAAAAAAAAAACAGGGTTATTTCTTCTAAAATATTTATAAAAAGTAAAATTACTATCGATGTTTTTTTAAATAAATTATGTAAAATATTAAGTAATTTGACATTTATTTTACAAGATTTAAGATTACAATCAAAGTTTCTGAATTTTTTATATAGGGTTTAATCCAAGTTTTTTTAAAAAAATATTCATATTAAAAATCTAACTTTCAGAAATTTTGTTGTGATTTTTCTCCAGGTTTTTTTTTAAAAATCTAACTTTCAGCAGTTTTTTTGTGATTTTTTAAGAATATAAAAATAAAAAAGTTTTAAAATATTGTGCAAAACTTGGTAGTAACTTCATTTTTTCTACATAATCGTGTTTTTTAAGATTTTTTTCACTTAAATGTTTTAAAACGGGGCTTATAGATGCATCTGGATTGTGAGTAGGGTTGCATGAAGTTAGTCATGACTCATGAATCATATATATATATATATATAATATTTGTGATGATTGAGAAGTTGCAGAGTGGCGGAGTCTTTTTCTGAGAGCAGAAGATGAAGGCGCTCGCACCTGTGATGATCTCTTGCTCATTCTTGGAACTTGGAAGCCTGAGTTTGACTGTCAGAGAGAGAGAGAAAGTTTCGACGCTAATGGAAATTAGCTGTTACCCTTTCTCTCTGAAAAAAGTTACTGCAATCAACAAGATTAGCACCGTAAATTGTGAATTAAATTAAAACTCACTCCTACTTTATCTATTAATTATTTTTGTGGGATTAAATCTCAGGAAAGAGTGATCATGTATGATATATACTTATACACGTGTGTGTGTGTGTGTGTGTGTTGTGTAGAGAGAGGAAGTCTCCCTTGACATGAAAGCTATTCCGTTAATAAACCCTAACCACCACGGTCCCCTAATTTTACGCCACCAATTCATAATAATTCATTTCCACGGTTCATCCCTATGATCCCAGCTAATCTTGTCTCTGACCTAATTAATTTTTTTTCTTAAGTTACATAGATATTCACTATCCCAATATGCATGTACCTTTTAGGCTATAACATGTGATGCGCTCGCATAAATGCATCGGATTCACCAGTAATTTTATGTATTTCTTTCTAATAAACTGTTTTCCCTGATCAAACACATGCATCATATTACATAAGATAATTTTTATATAAGACATTGTCGAAATAATAAATGCGAATATTTTTTTAGAGAATATTTGAGCATGAGTTTGTCAAACTGCAAATGGGATAGTGAATATCTAGAGTTTGTCTATCCTCTAGGCCTAACCCTATTGTCTAAAAAATTGTTATTTATAGCTATGTATCTTAGTCTATTAGAGATTTTATGGTGTTAATATGAGCTCAACTATTAAATATTAATGTTAGTTATTGGTTCTTTATCTGTACAATTTGCAAGTTGCAGAACAAAAGTTTGGCAATACTGGTACATAATTAATATATTTGATGCGGGGAAAATTTTACATTTTCTTAACATACGAAAGTAGACTGTCACTAGCCCAATGATATTATCATAGATTTGTGGATTTCAGAAGCTCACGGTAAAAAAGAATATACTCCTCGGATCATATATACAAGATCCATGTTGAAATGTAAATTGTATTACGAACTAAGTCTTTTATTTAGAGTCGGAGAAATAATGATGATGATAATGTAGTACTAATTATTTCATAATTAATTTACACTAATGTCGAAAGCGAGGAATTAGAAGACGAACAAAGAGATCGCTTGGACTCACCGATATTACCCATATGAGTAAAAACTAAATAAAGGCAATGTTGATGAGAAAGGCGAATTGGTATTACACGCGTTGAAAGTGGGAAGGTGAAGAAAATAAACCCTCTAGTAATGATTATGAGAATGACGCCATTACAACCATTATTACTTTTATGAAATTTACAAAGCAATTGGCTGCCTTCATTTCATATATTAATTCTACTGTCATCAACAACCTCCATTGATGTGGTGGCTCTATATATATTCTTTTTTTTTTAGATACAGGCTCTATATACCTTCTTCTGCCAAAGTATGACAAACTGTAAAATAGATAAAGGATAGTATTTGTCTTCTGTGTGTGTTATTATTATTCTGAACCTTCTGTACACATTTGTCTTATATACATGTGGTAATAAAGTTAGGATGTAACTAATATCTAACTAATTGTATAACAAAGTAACTGAACTAGCAAAATACTATCCTTTATCTATTTTACAGTCTGTCAAAGTAATTAACAATAATATGCTCTATCAATTAAACTGAGAAATTAATCAACCGAGATGAAAAGTACCAAGCACACGAGCTAGCTAGCTGGAAAACAATTAAAGACTAAAGTGTGTTCCTAGCGAACAAAAATTTACTAGCTGGTTGGTAGGGATCAGATATTATCTATTATATAATTTAAGTGTATTTACAAGATCGGTAATACATATACAAATTCATCGGTTAATTACTGAATGGGTTAAGTTGCTCAGGCAATAAGGAAGAAGGTGAGCAACGTTGACGATACTAAAACAGGTGTTGTAATGGAAAAGTCCCACATCGGTGGGATTACAAATGGAGGAAGGGAATTTTGTATATAAATATAGCCCCTCCCTTCCCTTTCTAAATCATCCTCCAATAGCCAATCCTTCTAACACTATAAGGATTTGTGCTACAAATATCTTTTCTTGTATTATTACTTATGCAATTATTTGAGTAATAATAATTGTAGATATTTGAGTATTCCTTTTATTGTTGTCTTGCCTATTATTTATTAGCTGTTATTAGATATAGTAGTTGTAGCTTATTATATTATTAAATTACTTCTAGAAATTTATTTTCTAGATTTGTGATTTTTTAGTATAATCGGTTACGCTCTATAAGTTAAGCTTCCGCAACAATTGGTATCAGAGTCAAGGTTCTGTCTGAGTATGCTCTGTGGTTGTAGCATAGGCTGATCTTCCACATCAAAAAAGAATTACTTTGGGCTTTTTTTGTGTTAGCAGCTATTAAATATTTGAAGCAGAAATGGCGGGCAAAATTGAAGAGCCATCATCAAGTGTCAACAATTCGTTGTTGGGAACCTCATTGGCAACAAGGATTATGTCAAATGCGAGGTATTCAGTTGAAATCTTTGACGGATCAGGACACTTTGGGATGTGGCAAGGTAAGGTTCTTGATGTCCTTTTTCAACAAGGACTAGACCTTGCTCTAGAAGAAAGGAAACCAGAGAAGATAGATGAGGAGAATTGGAGGATCATCAATCGTGCTGCTTGTGATACCATTCGGTCGTACCTTTCCAGAGAACAGAAGTATCCATACACAAAGGAAACTTCTGCCTGTAAGCTATGGAAAGCATTGGAGGAGAAATTCTTGAAGAAAAGCAGTCAGAATAAGCTCCACTTGAAGAAAAGACTGTTTCGCTTCAATTATATTACAGGTACCACAATAAATGATCATATCACCAACTTTAACAAATTGGTGACCGATTTGCAGAATATAGATGTGACCTTTGAAGATGAAGATCTAGCCCTGATGTTGTTAGGATCACTTCCTGACGAGTACGAACACCTGGAGACAACTCTACTTCATGGCAAGGATGAAGTATCTCTCAGAGAAGTTTGTTCTGCTTTGTACAATTATGAACAAAGAAAAAGAGATAAACAAAGAGGTGGAGAAGCAGAAGCTCTAGTGGTGAGAGGATGTACTCAAAATCAGTTGAGGTCGAAGAAAGGGAGATCCAAATCGAGGTTCAAACCCAGCAAAGATGAATGTGCCTTTTGTCGAGAGAAAGGCCACTGGAAAAAGGACTGTTCCAAGTTGAAGAACAAAGCCAAAGTTACAAATGATAAAGCTGTTATGGACTCATATGTAGCTAATTGTGATGATGAGAATTCAAATTTCTCATTATCTACAACGACATAATCAAATATGTCAGACGTATGGCTATTAGACTCAGCTTATAGTCATCACATGTGCCCTAATCGTGATTGGTTTGTTGATTTTCAAGATGGAGGTTGTGGAGTTGTACACACAGTAGATGATACCTCTCTTACAGCATATGGCATTGGTTCTGTTCGATTAAGAAACCATGATGGATTGATCAGAACAATGACAGATGTTCGTTATGTGCCAGATTTAAAGAAGAATCTTATTTCTGTGGGAACTTTAGATTCAAAGGGGTTCAAGATCACTGCAGAAGATGGGGTTATGAAGGTACTCTCTGGTGCATTGGTTGTAATGAAGGGGATTCGGAAAAACAATAATACGTATCACTATCAAGGTAGTACGGTTATTGGGGTAGCTGCTGTGACATCCCGTCATGATAAGGAGGTAGAAGCAACCAAGCTGTGGCACATGCGCTTGGGACATGCAAGTAAAAAATCCTTAAAAACCCTATCTGATCAAGGGTTGTTGAAAGGATTTAATAATTCTAGTTTGGAGTTCTGTGAGCATTGCATAAAGGGGAAGCAAACAAGGGTCAAGTTTGGTACAGCTATCCACAATACAAAAGGTATTCTGGATTATGTTCACTCTGATGTTTGGGGTCCTTCTAAAACATCATCATTGGGAGGAAAACATTATTTTGTGACCTTTGTTGATGATTTCTCTCGAATAGTCTGGGTGTATACGATGAAGATGAAAGATGAAGTTTTTGGAATTTTTCCAAGGTGGAGATTTGTTGTAATGGAAAAGTCCCACATCGGTGGGATTACAAATGGAGGAAGGGAATTTTGTATATAAATATAACCCCTCCCTTCCCTTTCTAAATCATCCTCCAATAGCCAATCCTTCTAACATTATAAGGATTTGTGCTACAAATATCTTTTCTTGTATTATTACTTATGCAATTATTTGAGTAATAATAATTGTAAATATTTGAGTATTCCTTTTATTGTTGTATTGCCTATTGTTTATTAGCTGTTATTAGATATAGTAGTTGTAACTTATTATATTATTAAATTACTTCTAGAAATTTATTTTCTAGATTTGTGATTTTTTAGTATAATCGGTTACGCTCTATAAGTTAGGCTTCCGCAGCAACAGGAACACATAAATATTAATTACGATATGAGAGAGATTAACTAGTATCTGTAGCTCAAACCTAGATGAGTACAATTTACCCGTTTCTCGAAAACCAGCACGGTGCATGCTAGGTCCCAGGAGAAGTATACATATATAGATCAGCTCTTATATGATAATTCAGAGCTTCATGTATTTTATTAATTAATCATATTTTATCAACTATGGCCAGTTAATTAATTATAGCGGCCATGTGAGATTTCAATCCATGTCATACAAGTTAGCCATAGCTAGACTGCGCGCAGCTCCGCGTTTTTGTAAACATAGTCAGAGGTTTATCATTTGAAAAAAAAAACTCAAAGGCAAAAAATTCGTCGCGTCCATATTAAATGCAAAAATGGGTAATGTAGATAATAAACACAAGTCTAAATTAGTAGAAAATTTGTGTAAAGTTTGGAGAAGGAACAGGCTAAGTAGAGAGAGAGATAGAGGAGAGAGAAAGTGGACGTCATATTTATTTTGACTCTGCCACTTTCTATCCGAACTCTCCAAGAATACTTTACGTTCAAAAACAGCCATTTTAAAGAAAATTTAACAGTAAAACCTTTAGGGGATGTAATAAACACTAACAGAGTTAAAGATCTTTTTCACCGTCCACGAACATATATGGTTGATCATATATATAGCTTTATGTTTGACCCCAATGTCAACAACTTGATTTTGGACTGATATGTTTTCTTCATTTTATGACCTTTTAAGCCTATATTTATAGGCTACTTGTGAGTGAGATATATATATGTGTGTGTGGGGGAGGCGAATTGAATAAGTTAGGCTTAGAGGAGTGCCTACGTTCATTTGATAAATAAAAAGGCAAACAAAAAGGGAGAAGCACAAATATCAGATTGCTTCTGCTTTTTCAGCTAAGTGGAAGCTTTTGATTCTTTTGGGGCTAAATGCAATATATATGCGATCGAATTTGTTGAGAAATCCAAGAAAGAAAAGGTAGTGATGCTACAAAAGCGATCATTTTTTTTCACTTCCAAGAAGGAAATATATAAACCAGCTAATATATCACACACAAACATTCCTTTTGTGTGCTTTTTTTTATTGCCACTGTCGTTGTCGTTGATCATTTATCCCACTAAACAGCCTACAAGCTGTAATCATTCTATGCACTAAAGATTACCGGTTTTGTTCGGCTCTCTCTCGCTCTAAGCCTAACTTCTTCAGGCTATTCTCACACATAAAAGAGCTTTTATAAGGTATGTATAAACCCTGTAATTCTTGTTTGCTTCTCAGTTATTGGTTCAAGTTCTAACCTATATAGAGGGATATAGCTTTATTCAATACCTAGGATGGATTTTGAATTATGGCTAAAAATGACTCAATATCTTACAAATAACATCTCAAATCAATTTAAATCTTACATTTGGAAAAAATAAATCAAGATGATTCTAAATAAGTTTAAGTTACATTTAATATTTTAAAGTATTTTTTTAAGTTGCACTCAGTATATTAAAATAGTTCATAGTCCATTCAACATATATAGTAAAATATTCTTTTAATACCACTTAGTACTAAAAGTGATTTTGATACCATTTTGTCTTTAAAGTATTTTTTAGTAACAATGAACACTCTAAATTTAGGATACGAAGTGTCACTAAAAAAATATTTGGCAATGCATATGTGCACAGACATATGTATATATAATTATTATTTAGTCACTTGCACTTTTCTCATTTTTGTTTTTAGGAATAGATTAAGTGGTTTAATCAAACAAAGACTGAAGTTTGAAGTTAAATTATATGGAATGAAGTTAGGCTTATATTGTTGTGTGTGTATGCAAGTTGTAGTTTATGAAATTATAGAAGTTAATTAATTAATCATATCTCTATGTAGTGTAAGTAAGCAATTTTAACCTAGATGGATAAAATCAATGTCAACCCTTTAATTTTGATTCTTCTTTTTTTGGGGGGGTGTCATGTCAACTCTTTTTATTGGCTAGATAGAATCATAATTAGGGTTACATCTTATGGGGCCAAACAAGAGAAATTCGTGCTTTTGATATAAAGGAGCTTAGAGGCCACATTGTGGGCTCCACTCCACTCTAATTTTTCTCTAGTGCGTGAATCTCTAATTTGATGCTTATCTCTTGGGGTTTGACTTTTGTTAACTTGGACCAATCATGTTTAACCACCTCGCAATTCTCTCTGAGATCAGTGTCTCGTGATTTCCTCATACCATGCCAGTCATTAGGCTTGAGGAGATATTTTTAGTCGATGCTGTCGGAAGCGTAATTTCAATTTCATTATTGTTTTATTATAAAATGCACTCTCTCAAGGCATGCTAACTATTTGATTAACCCAATTTAGGGGAAAAATCCGGCAAATGAAGCCATTGATTGAATTCACCGATTTGAATAACCATGTATTAGTTCCAATGATAACGAACCCGTGAGATCAGAGTTTTCATGTTGTAAAATCATAAGCATGAATTTTTTCTTTTGAATTTATATGAAGCAAACTATATATTTGTCCTATTTTAACTTGAACTGCATATCATATTATATTAAAAAAAAATCACCGAATTGAAGTTGAGGAGATCAATTTTCAAAATTTTAATTCTCTATATATACATATAAGCAGAAGTTATCCAACTTTTTACCTACGAGAATAACAATTAGATTCGAATTAAGAAAAATTATAACTAATTAATCTCAATAACTTATTAATGATAAGTGAAAGTGATACATTTAAAAAATGAAAATGGTTAAACGTTAAGTCATTGTGATTTGTCAGGCTAATTTTCTTAATTCAACCTAATTGCTCTTCCGTCAACTATTTAACAGCAGCAGTGTTGGAGTGTGGGTCCATTATATAGGGAGGAACTTGCGGGGAGCACGAGAATGTTGGTAAAAGTCAGGAACATTAACATGGTTACGCAAGAATTTGCTTTCACACGTAGTCAACGCGCTTTAGTTGACTTCCTCCTCCTTCTCACCATCAGGCTTTTTTAATTACTGTATATAAAAGGGTTTAAAACACAATGTGATGATCCCATTTTGTTGGGTGGGTGAGATTAAAAAAAATAATCCCATTTTCACTTTTTTGTTATGTGAAGGAGCCGATTAGAAAGCTTTCACATTCATCTTGGCATTTGAAATATTATTCCCTCCATTTCATCATGGTGGTCGCTTTGGAGTTTTTTATCCAACGTCAAAACAATGGTCTCTTTAGAATTTAAATCAAACATGCCTCCTTTTTCTACCCTCTAACCATCCTTTGTTAATACTTTCTCATATTCTAAATAGAAAATCTCATTTATAGTGTATTTAGATGTTAGATTTCATTTGCAGCGTGATTAAGTTAATGAAAAAGGGGAGTCAAATGCAACGCACAGACTTTAGACACTTTAGTCAATATAACTTGATTTTAACATAATTTGAGTTATTGAATAATTTTTTTACTTGAGCATTTGATTTCAAAGTGAGATTCATGTATAATTTGATTTTAATCTAATCTAGATCATTTAATAACCTTTTTTCTTTTTTTTTTTGTAATTTGAGGGTATAATTTCAATGTGACGCTTATGTCGTTTTGAAGCGAATCGAAAATAGAATGGGTAATATAGGTTCAGCCCATAGACTGATGGATTAGATTAGCTAAAATTATGGCCATTTGGGTGTGGGTCCTGCGGCAGGCTAACCTGCCAACTCACATGTTAGCCTGCCAACTATTTTTTTTAAACAATAAACTAAAATGCAAATGTTTCAAACATAAATCACTAAAATAAAGATAACAAACATTGACGAATGGTGGAAAGAAGGAGGGCATGAGGAAATAATGTTTTTTAAAACCAATATAAAACGAAAGAATAACATGGTAGAGAGAGAGACGGTTGAGAAATGCAATGAAGGAGCAATGAAGAAAGAGTGAAGCAAAACCATAAAGAAGAAAAAAGAATAGCAGAACAGAGAGAGCTTGACAGCGAATTATGGTAATTGATGAATAGTGAAAATAATTTGATCAAAAAGTGGAAGATGCTGATGAAAGGTAGCAGATCACATGAATGATCATAAATATAGGCATAAACACATGGCTGAAGGTGACGAGCTGTAAACTAAGCCAGTGACTGAGACAATTGTTTCAGCAATGCATGAATAATCATAAATATAGGCATAAACACATTTCTAACATGCTTTGTACTGTTTGTTATTTTTGTTTCAGCAATGCAAAGCTACAGTTACGAATATTTATTGATCATTTGATTTGTTTGTATTTAGTTTAAATTCAATCTTACAAATTGTATTATATATCTTTAAACTGTATTATTTAAAATTTGAGTCAGATATTTTATGTTCAAATTTTTATGTATTTTTATAAAGCCAGCTTGATTATGACTCGATCAGGGAAAAAAAGCATATCTATATCTATATGAGAATATTTTACAAGTTATACCCTGGCAACTCCGAACATTCTTGCTTCAAGCCTTGAAGCTGAGTTGAGGTGAGCCGAAGAGAATCGGCTAAACCGCCTCCGGGCAGGCCCTTCGTGCTAGGCACACCATATCAGATCCGCAAGAGCTTAAGCCAGGTTGGTTTCTATCTGACGGTGGGGAAAACGCGTAACATGATTATGTGCGGTGCGGATTCCACAAAATCTTGAAAAGGTCTTGCCTTTCCGATTGACTTTTCCGTTTTCAGGACGCAAGGGACACGCTGAGATTGATGGGCAATTACGTGTCCGAGCCCAACCATCGATTGACACGTGGGAGAACTTGCTTGCCCACAATCACATCCCTTTGGACTCTTCCTTGAGCTTTCGCTTGGCGTACGGTTTTTGCTCACACTTGTTTTGTTTTGTTTTTTTAATTGTTTTCAATTCATTATTTACCATTTAATAACCTAACAAGCATGGATGAATTAGCATGAACAATGCAGAGGAACTACGTATTTCGTACATCTTTATCCGATTACCATGTAGACATTTTGTGGCAAAATAAGCAAGTTCAAATGAGGGTCTTGTCTGGGTTGTTGCATAGATTCGTGTATCATCGAAGGAGTAATTTTAGGAAAACATTCTATCTTAATAGTTTCATGCGCAATAATTTAAAGCAGTGATAGAACTAAAATACCTCTTCTTGTACAATCTTATAAAGTGTATTATACATTTTTAAGTTATATTATTTAAAATTTGAATCAGATATTTTATGTTTGAATTTTGATGTATTTTTATAAATTAAATTT
>QFDD01002541.1:0-17061 GCA_006871305.1 Vachellia collinsii | reverse complement strand
GTATTTTGATATAATTTTGTCTTGCATGAAAAATAAAAGAAATTTTAATTCGTTAATATTTTTAATAATTCTACCTAATTTTTAGTTGAACTTTTATAATTGTTATGTCCTTAATTAATTTTAATTAACTCCTGTAATTTTGTATCGTTTTATAATTCTCATGACATACAGAACCTTTCTTTCTTAACCAAACACACTATAAAACCTAATTAAAAACTAGATTAACAAATTAAAATTATATTTAACCAATTTAAAATTAAGTGAAACTACCATGATAATAAACGTTTAAAATTATAGGATTTGCCTATTTAGTTTTTTTTTTAAACAAAAAATTAACTCTACTGACAGTGACAGAATGGATGGCTCAGATTGTCCCATTTCAGCTGACGTGGGCTAAGTCAGGGCGGGAGATAACTACAATACAGCGGGAGAGGTTTGAAGGGCGAGTCCCTCGGCCTTCTGCAGCTTCGAACTGAGTTATGTAATAAAAAAAAAAAAAAATACTTCGACCGAGTTACTGAGTTGGGTTGCCTTTCGATCCCTAGCAGTGCCTCGCGGGACCAAGAAAACCATGCTAGGCGGCTACTTCTGCCTTGCCTCCTTCGTAGGTTGACGATAATGGCTTCCTGATATAAGTGCAAGCTCTTCTAGGGTTTTTCTATTCTTTCAACTGTGAGTTCCGAAGCTCGATTCTACTAGTCCACTCCCTGCCAGAAAGATTATCATCTCAGTATTACATTGAGGGCTTACATCTCGTCTCTTCAGTTTTGAAGCTTTTTGTGTTTTCGCAATGACGAGGGTATACGGAACTGGAACGTACGACTTTCGTCGTCACAGAGTGGCTGAGTACCCGGTAGCTGAGAAAGTGGAGACGAAGCCTGGGGCTACTCTTCCAAGCACTATCACTCTTTCGGAGATTCAACGGGATCGACTTACTAAGATTGCTGAGGCTAATTGGTTAACAACAGGTGACCCTGCTCAGCCCAAGAACCCTTTTGATCCGGAATTAGTTAAGCAAATTTATGAGACAGAGTTGCTGGTGAAGGAGGGTCATAAACCCGTTCCACTACAAAGGGTTATGATTCTAGAGGTTAGTCAGTATTTGGAGAATTATTTGTGGCCAAATTTTGATCCAGAGACTGCCACGTTCGAGCACGTCATGTCCATGATACTCATGGTGAATGAGAAGGTATTTTGTTTCTTTCATAGCTTTTATTTGAGTTAATGTAGAATGTTAATTGCTTATAATGAGCAATCACACTGCTAAATGCTATAAAACGCTTACTTGTTGCTTGTTAATGTCATAACAACAGTGGAACCAGATCATTAACTAAGTAGTTATAGTGGAATAGGCCGAGAAAAGGTTTGAATATTTATATGGATTGAATGACAAATTATTAGTACGAGTATTTATAGGACGTCAGCCAAATCACATGGGAGAATGCTTCTCCTGATGTTCGGCCAGCATGGGAAAAATATAGGGGATAAATTTTAAAAAACTTTAATTGCTTTACATTTATGCTTCATAATTATGAAGTTAATTGTTCATATCTCAGAATTAGTTTGAAATTCTCTAAGGAGAAAAATATGTTCTCCATAGCTAATGAGAATTCTTGCACCGCATGCAGTTCCGAGAGAATGTTGCAGCTTGGGTGTGCTTCTATGATCGAAAAGACATTTTCAAAGGATTTCTTGAGAAGGTTCTTAGGCTGAAGGAGGTTTGCATCCATATTTCCCTCTGTTAGTATCATTTTAAGGTTTAGTCATGCATTGTAAGTGCAACTTCTAATTGTATGTCCTCGTTTGAGTGTGTTGCAAACGTACAGTGCTGCTTGCGAGTCACCACAATCTGACAAATCCCATCAGTGTTGGCATCCCTTTTAATTTGTCTACTTGCACTGTATTTCTTGGTGAAATATTTTCTGATTTAGGTGCATTAGTCTCATACATGATGATTTAGAATGGCATATTTTGTCAAGGTCATCCATAATGCGTGATTGTTGAACTCTTCTCTCCCTATTTTCTTTGATCAATTTGAAGTTCGATAATTGGCCTACTAAGCACTAAGACTGCCACCTTTGTTTTGTACTTTATGGTCGACCTATTAAAAAACTAGGTGTAGAGTCTTATCACTGGTTCACATCTATGAAAGAGAGGCTAGAGACAAGGAATTGTGGAGAAGTGAGTTGAATGATCTGAAACACACAGTTTTATAATAAGTCGTGGAGTGGACTATTCAGCCGATACACTAAATAATTACTCCTTGGATGCCTACTCCTATTCCTTAATATGCTACTTTTTATAATCTTCTTAACATCAGGATACAAAAATTATAGCTACTAAGTGGCGTTTTGGTATTCTTTTCTCTTGGTTTTGCAATGTATAGTGTTCTTATAATCTTCATGAAATGATTTTTATTTAATCTCTTTTTGTAGTTGTTTATGCTATGGTAAAGAATATTTCCTTGACTTGGATTTTAAAATGTTTTTACTTTGGCACTTGATGGTACCATTTGATATATCCAGACATTGCACTGGATCTCACATTTCAAATTTGACTGTAGGGAAGAGAACTATGTATTGCAGAGAAAACCAATTACTTAGTTTTCATGATAAACACCTTTCAGGTATGTATGCTTTGTTCTTCATCCTTTTGTTAGGCCATATTCAAAACATTTATTTTATTTATTCATGTTTTGTCACCGATAACTTAGCAAACATGTTAATTAATATCGTTAATGCATCTTTATAGAATTGGTGTGCGGTTTTCATTATCTAAGGATGGACTTTTCACTACTTTGGGACTATTGTACTTTACATAATCCTACGTTCTGCAATGTTTTGATGTTATGAAAGCATTTTGGGACAGATACGCTGTTTCATCTTTCTGGGCCAAAGCTTCATTCTTCTGACAGAATATGGTCTGCCTTTGGTTCTGATAGTGAAATGAATATTATCAATTTAGTCCCTGCACTTTGCATTGATTTCTGAACTGGTCCCTATACTAATTTTTTGCAACTTTTTTGCGTACATTTTACAACATTTTTGTGGTTCAGCATTAGAATTATAAATCATTTAAAAGTTATCTTTAAGTGGTCCATCATCCATGTGTAAATTTGCCATTGATTTAATGCTGATATATCTAACTATTGTCTTGAGTGGTGGCTATTTTTTTTTGTCTTTTTTTTAAAAAAAATTTAAAAACATTTAAGATAAATATCATAATGTTGTAAATTGAAAACTGAAATCGATAGTAAATATTATTTCTCTTTCTTAGTTTGAATGGCATTGTGATCATGGAGTTTCCTTTTCTCTATTTAAAGTTTTCATCAGCATTAAGCCTGACAGTCAGAATAACAATTTCCCTATTTGCAATCCCTTTACTATTTATGCTAAAATCATCCTAGAAAACCAAGTAGGCCCTTAGATCACTGTTGAAAACTGTTGCCAAAGCTTTCCTGAATTATAGCTTAGCCATTAACTTTGGATTGCAGAGTTTGGAAGATGAGGTTGTCAGCATGACCGTCTTGAGACTCGCAAGTTTGAAATCCTGGTACTGCCTATCTTATGGCCGTTTTCAGGTAAGATGAGTCAAGTGTATTTTTATGGCATTGAAATGTTTCTTTTTCTGATTATTGTTTTTGGTGGAGAATGGTGAATATAATTGTATACATGCTAATTGCATTCTTGGGGAATTGGTCTTCACTTATGTAGACAGAGCTTTGTCTGAATCCAAGTCTGATCAAGAAGTGGAAAAGGATGGTAAGGAAGGAACCTCTGAAAGAAGGGAATTCTGATCCCTCAGCTACCCTTGAAGTGACATTCTTGAGAAATCTCATTGAAGAATTTTTGGAGGTTATATCTTGTCAAGAATTTGAATCATAGATGCATTATGTACTTTATGTTAGTATACTGAAAATTAAGTTATATTCTGAGGATTAAGTGAAAATTCTTCTTTTTTTTTATAGATACTGGATTCCCAGGTTTTCCCCCAAAGACAGTTAGCTGGTGATAATGAAGTCATTGATACTATGAATTTGGAGTCATTTGATGATGCTTGTGTATTGTATTGTGAGAGGTTTATAGAATTTCTTATTGACCTCTTGAGTCAATTGCCTACAAGGAGGTATGCCAGCATGCTTGTCTCCATCCTCTTAAGCATCATATTGTCTTGTTAATATATTAATATAATATTCTGATTACTTGTTGTAAATTTATCATCCATATTTTAAATCTTTTTTATTATTTTGTCTTCCTTCCAACTATGGTTTGATGGAGGATGGGCTCCACCCACATAAAGATAGATGGATCCTTCTTCTTCTTTTTTTCCTTGCAATATTATTTTTTTTTATCATTTTATCTATGCAGTATTTTTTTTTTTTTTTTGGATTTTTTCCCTTAAACATCAATTTGTCCTGCCTTTTGCTTCTGCTCTAGGTACCTAAGACCTCTTGTGGCTGATGTAGCTGTTGTGGCCAAATGCCATTTGAGCGCACTCTATAGACATGAAAAGGGAAAACTTTTTGCTCAGTTGGTTGACTTGTTACAATTCTATGAAGGATTTGAAATCAATGATCATACAGGAACCCAGTTAACCGATCACGAGGTTGTTGAATCCCATTACAGTCATCTCCAATCATTTCAGCTGCTTGCATTTAAAAGGGTTGAGAAGGTATGTTTTGAAAGAAGTAATTTAGTCTGAATTCAGATTTTTTTTAAGAAATCCTTTGTCTGGTGTGATTGAATTCAAATTTCGTTTTATTCTTCTTGCCATAGCATCTGTTTCATTTGTTGTGGTGGTTGCAGCTGCGAGAACTTGCATTGACTAACATTGGTTCAATTCACAAGCGTGCGGATCTATCCAAGAAACTATCTGTTCTTTCTCCTGAGGAGTTAAGGGATTTGGTTTGCTGCAAGGTTTGCAAATAATCATTGAAAATTTCTGTAATCTTCATTGTCATGTCATTTGATCTTCTGTTGTTCCCTATGATTTATGTGGAATTTTGGGGTTGGACTGGTTGTAGCTATATTTACGTGTGCATCTATTATCCTGACTTGATTTTTATCTTCCTCTTGTGCTTTGTTTTCACTTTTTGCTCTTCTGATTTTCTCGGAATGATCCTTTTGTTGGTGAGAGGGTTTTGGCCTTGGTCAACTGCATTGAACTTGGGCTGATTTAGATTTTGGACGCATTGCGAAGTTCTATTTCTGCTATGAACAATTAAGTGATACATGTAATAAAGGTTGTCTTTATGCTGGACCATGAAATATGAACCTTCAATTTTTGGTACATCTTTATTTTTGCATGAAAGCTTCAATTATGTGAGTGTTTGATCATAGCATCAGGAAGGGATAAAGTTATCATTGAGTGGTGCATTTAAGATATTAAGGCCTTTTTGTGAGCTTTGCCTGAGGTTTAACTTGTTGATTTGGATTGGTTCTGTGAATTCATTTTGGATATTTTATGTAGCAATAATTTGTATGTGATCTATTTATTATTGGCTAAAAGAAAGATCTATTTATTAAATTCAATACAGCATCTTTATGATCTTGACAGTTGACTCTTTATGCAGCTTAAATTGGTCTCCCAAGAAGATCCTTGGTCAGAGAGGGTTGATTTTCTTATTGAAGTGATGGTGTCATTCTTTGAGAAACAACAGTCACAGAAAGAAGCCATTAATTCTCTTCCACTATACCCAAATGAGCTGATTATGTGGGATGAAAGTGTTGTACCAAGCATAAACTACACTGGAGAAGGTTGTTTGGCTCTGCCAAAGCTTAACTTACAGTTCTTAACACTTCATGATTATCTCCTTCGAAATTTTAATCTCTTTAGACTTGAATCAACGTATGAAATACGTGAGGATATACAAGAAGCTGTTCCACATCTTCTTGCATATATTAATAATGAGGGAGAAACTGCTTTCCGTGGTTGGTCAAGAATGGCTGTACCAATCAAAGAGTTCAAAATCACTGAGGTAAAGCAACCAAATATAGGAGAAGTCAAGCCAGCTTCTGTGACAGCGGAGGTTACTTATAGCATTTCCAGTTATAGGGCACAAATAAGATCAGAATGGGATTCGATCAAAGAACACGATGTTTTGTTTTTACTTTCTATTCGTCCATCATTTGAGCCTCTTACTGCAGAAGAAGAAGTTAAAGCTAGTGTGCCACAGAGGCTTGGCCTTCAGTTTGTTCGAGGATGTGAAATTACTGAGATTCGTGATGAGGAAGGAACTCTTATGAATGATTTTACTGGAAGGATTAAACGTGATGAGTGGAAACCACCAAAGGGGGAACTGAGAACCATAACTGTGGCTTTGGATACTGCACAATACTACATGGACGTCAACAACATTGCAGAGAAGGGAGCAGAAGATGTTTATGGTACATTTAACATATTGATGAGGAGGAAGCCCAAAGAAAACAATTTTAAAGCCATCTTAGACTCAATAAGAGATCTGATGAACGAGTACTGTATTGTTCCTAAGTGGTTGGAAAATATATTTCTTGGTTATGGTGATCCTTCAGCAGCACAATGGACTAATATGCCTGATCTTTTGGAAACAGTAGATTTCAAAGATACCTTTTTAGATGCTGATCACTTGATAGAAAGTTTTTCACATTATGAGGTTGGTGCAGTTTGTACTTGCTTGAAGTTTATGTTAATTTGTTCTTGAATGGATGTGATTTTAATTTTCTTTGAATTATATAACAAATCAAGCACACAACTTACTTCTTCCTTGGTACTGCAGGTTTCTTTTGTCAATCCTGATGCCGAGGAGAACTTGAATCCAAAGCCTCCTTTTCGGATCAGACTTCCTCGAACTCTAAAAGGAAACAGTGGTGCCCTTCCGGGAAATATAGTGTCTAATGATGGCAATAAGCTTGATGCATGTCATCTGAAAGAAAAATTAATTGTTGAGGCATATACTCCTCCTGATCCAGGTCCTTATCCCCAAGATCAGCCGAAACAGAATTCAGTTAGATTCACACCCACACAGGTGCTGCCAAGTCTTTTTCTCAAATATAGAATATCACTTCTCATGAGCAACATTTTCCCTGCTGTGTGATGGTTATTTTGTGTGAAAAATGTTGAAAAATCTACATTGGATTTCATACGCTTTTAGCTGGCACTGAAATGTCTCTTAATTTTTGGATATGATGTGTTCATTTCGTTGTCAATTATATAATTTTAAGCAATCTGGCATTTGATCACAGCTCACATTTAAATGCATGTTGTATTGATTGTAATAACATTCCTATTGAACAGATTGGTGCAATTATCTCTGGCATTCAACCTGGTTTAACAATGGTTGTGGGTCCACCTGGTACTGGAAAGACTGATACAGCTGTGCAAATTCTAAATGTTCTGTATCATAACTGTCCTTCACAAAGAACCTTAATAATTACTCATTCAAATCAGGCTTTGAATGACCTCTTTGAGAAGATAATGCAGGTGATAGTTTTTCTTCTCTATATGTACCTCTTGATTGTGTTTAATGAATCTGTATTTTTATTCAACAGTTGATGTGGTAGTTCTAACCTTGTAAAATAAGAATTTCAGATATGCAAAGAGATTAGGCAGCTCCTCTAAACTAGTTAGCATTAGTTTCGGCCTTTTGTTTTTTCTTCTGTTCTTAATTTTCTGAGTTGGAGATGTCTTATCCTTTACGCTTTGTGCTTTCTCCTCTTTCTAGTACATTTTTTCCTTGATAAAAAACCTTAATACGCCATGCATTTTTCTTGCTCAATGCTGTTGAACTTTTTCAACATGAAGGAAACCTATTCATTTGAAGAAGACGGTTGTCAGGTTTTTCAATTAAATTATGGCATATGGAGTAAGTTTTTTGAAGACCTCAACTGCTAAGTTAGGATAAGTGTCCTCATATTAGGTTTTTATTGAAAAATTTTATACCGAACACCTAAGAAACTGAGTTTTATCTGGGATCTTTATGATGTTAGGAAATACAAATTGATTGTAGATTCTTTTGAGGTGTTATTATTTTTGGTCTTCCAAGCGTTGATTTTTCTCTTCTTTTTTCCTCTTCGAAATATGGACAAATACTAATCTATAAGTGTGCTAAGTCTGGAAGGGTGTGGGTTTTACTTATTGCCTTCTGTTAATAAGTTTGTTTATTTATTTGCTTTTTTACTGTGGTATTTGATTTAGAGGGATGTGCCCGCACGTTATCTTCTTAGACTTGGTCAAGGAGAACAAGAGCTAGCAACGGATCTTGATTTTAGTCGGCAAGGCCGTGTTAATGCAATGCTTGTCAGACGGTTAGAATTGCTAAGTGAAGTGGAGAGGTTGGCAAGATCTCTTCAATTGCCAGAGGATGTAGGTTATACTTGTGAAACTGCAGGTTACTTTTGGTTGATTCATGTATATTCACGCTGGGAGCAATTTCTTGCTGCCTGTGCTCAGAACAAAGATAAACCAAGCTTTGTTCAAGATCGCTTCCCCTTCAAAGAATTTTTTTCTGACACACCTCATCCAGTATTTACTGGTGAATCTTTTGAGAAAGACTTGAGGGCTGCTAAGGGGTGCTTTCAGCATCTGAAGACTATGTTCCAAGAACTTGAAGAGTGTCGAGCATTTGAACTACTAAAGTCAACAGCTGATAGGGCTAACTACTTAATGACCAAGCAGGCTAAGATTGTTGCCATGACTTGTACTCATGCAGCTCTGAAGAGGAAAGATTTCCTTCAGTTAGGTTTTAAGTATGACAACCTCTTAATGGAAGAAAGTGCCCAAATTTTGGAGATAGAGACTTTTATTCCAATGTTACTCCAGAGACAGGAAGATGGTCATGCACGGCTTAAACGCTGCATCCTGATTGGAGATCATCACCAGTTGCCTCCTGTTGTGAAGAATATGGCTTTCCAAAAGTATAGCCACATGGATCAAAGTTTATTTACAAGATTTGTCCGTTTGGGAATCCCTTACATTGAGCTAAATGCCCAGGGAAGAGCCAGGCCAAGTATTGCTGAACTTTACAATTGGAGATACAGAGATTTGGGAGATCTTCCTTCTGTGAAGGAGGAAGCTATATTCCACAAGGCAAACGCTGGGTTTTCCTATGACTATCAGTTAGTGGATGTTCCCGATTACCTGGGTAAAGGTGAGACAACGCCTTCTCCTTGGTTCTACCAAAATGAGGGAGAAGCTGAATATGTTGTCAGCGTCTATATATACATGCGTTTATTGGGATATCCAGCAAATAAGATATCAATTTTGACTACTTACAATGGTCAGAAACTTCTCATCCGTGATGTCGTAAGCAGAAGATGTGTTCCTTATGACTTCATTGGTCCTCCTAGTAAGGTGTGCTATCAGTCCTTTTTTTCATTACTTCTTATAAAACTGCGAGTTTGAGTTAGTTTCTTTCACAATGATGGCTTCAATTGTGAGTTCTTCTAAAGACGATTTAATTTGCTTTGATAGTCAGACGTCACTTGGACAAATTCTAGTATTGTCTCACACTGGTGGAGATTAACCAGATAATGAGGAAAATAAAGAAAACCGAGTAACAATGAAAATGGAGAGAAAACCTTTCAACAGTGCTCCTGTAATAGCAAAATCACAGAAAATTGCCGGTTAGAGTCATGAAATTATGCAGAAAAATAGATGATATTTCTGGGCCTTCAGAACCTAACCCATAACAAAATTATTTTTTGTTTTTGTATGCCCTTCTCTCTTTTCTTTCATTCCTTATGGGCCTTCTTCACAACAGGATCAGTTAGACCCACCCACCCAGTCCAAAGTGGTTTGGGTCTTGCCCAACACTGTACCTCAAACCCAAAACCATTGCATAATTGAAGTCCTCTGTTTTCTTTCGTTGGTAATTGGTGATTCAAGTCCTCTAACTAAGTTAGAAGATGACATTATCGGTAACCTTATCTGTCTATCAACACCATGATTCCAGTCTTTTCAACGGGTTCCATGTTGCTTTTGGCTTTAGATTGAATAAACGTGTATATTGAAAACTTCTATTGTGCCTTGATGATTTTGACAGAAACGTTCTGGGTATTGAAGATGTCTGAACATCTCTTTTACTCGATATAAGTGTAATACACAAACATGAAGATCAAGAAATAATCCAAACTTTGAAAAGGAAAAAAAAAAAAAGGATCCATCAGCTGAATAGACTAAAAATGCTTTGAATAGCTTTTTTTTATTTTAATGAAACGGAAAAATATCTATAGGAACCATGACAACAAATTTATTGCTAGAATCTTGTAATATTAGCAGAGAAAACGAACTATGCTAAAATAGGAGATAATAGTAAAGTCAAACAACATATAATTAGGAAGATAAGAATCTGGGATGGTAACAATAAATTAAGCAGATGTTGAGTAATGGAACTTCAAATTTCTTGTTTAGTTGTTATTATTATTATTAATGCTGTCTCTTCTTGTTGCTATTGATTATAGTGTCTTGAATTGTAAGGGAATCTTGTTGCTATTGATTGTATTTGTTAAAAATTGACCTTATTAATCTTAGGTTTTTCGCTTTACTGCCTTCAGATTACTACTGTTGATAAGTTTCAAGGTCAGCAAAATGATTTTATATTGCTGTCTCTTGCGCGTACTCGATTTGTTGGTCACCTGCGAGATGTAAGAAGATTGGTGGTTGCCATGTCTCGTGCTCGACTTGGTTTATATGTATTTTGCCGACGCTCTCTCTTTGAACAATGCTATGAGCTGCAGCCTACATTTCAGCTTCTGCTCAAGAGACCTGATAGACTTGCCCTGAATTTGAATGAGCTTGCATCATATACGGAACGACATGTTGAAGATACTGGACCTATTCATCTTGTCAGTGGCATTGATGAGATGAGTAGTATTATTCAAGGGCTATACCAGGTGTGCCTCATCCCATTTACTTTATTGTCTCTTTTGGTTTGTAGCTTCTGGTAATGTTAACTAAATCCTAACTAATACAGTTCGAAGTTCAACCTTTTTTAGCTAAGAAGGAAAAGACATGTTTCCTTGCAATTGTTGGAGGATAAGTATAAAATTTTCATTAAGGCTTTAATTTGAAAGAAAGATGTGAATTGGACTGCAGTTGATTCCTGCATCTGAGACATTTGTTTTTCTGTAGAAATGAAAATGGTAAAAAGTTTAGGAGAATTATGATGAGGTCCCATGTAAGAGATTTTACGATTAAACAGTTATACGAAATCGCGTATTTACTGCCATGGTTCCTGTAGATAAAAATTAAGAAAAAGATAAAAAGAGGAGCTTATGGCAATGACTGAATTGGAGGTTTTATTGTTGGAAGTGTTAGAATTGTAGATAATTTATGTAAAATTAGTTATTGCATTTTCCTCTAATGTCCCTGGTTGTTATTTTCTCGTAGCAGCCTTCCTTATTCATGAATACCCTTGTACGTTGGCTCTTTGAATACAGCATAAGAGAGAATTTCAGTCCTTTTGGGACTTCTATGTACAGATAGTCATCCAAATTAGCAATATGTCGAGCCTATTTCAACATTTCTCAATATTATTTTGCGCGAGGATGGTTTGTTCCACTACTTTGGATATTATTGTCAGTCCTCATATTTAGGGTTATTGTCAGAGGAGAAAGTTCTATGCTGCCAGGAAATATGTTTCGTGTATTTTGGTTTGTCCTGAAAGGATTCCTTATCTCCTGCTCTAGGACTCTAATAAATGCTTCTGTTGAGAACAAAAATTCTGGAACTTCTCGTTTTTTTTTAAAAAAAGAAAATTTTGTTATTTCAGGCACAGATGACGAGACACCAGTATGAGCAAAATAATTTGCATTTTAGTCACGCGGCACCTTCTTTGGATACAAACGGAGAGAAACATGAGCACCAGAATTCGGATGGCCTTGCCGAGGAGAATAAGCCACTCGAAACTAACTCGGAAGATGTTTCAATGGCCGACGGCCATGCAGCTGAAGAGATACCACCTGAAAGCAACATGAAAGATGTTCCAATGAGTGATGGCCATGTAACTGAAGATTTACAGCCGGGAGGATGTTAATATGGTCGACGATGATGCTAGTAGGCCAAATGGAGCAGGTTCAACACGTAACGTTTAGGTTGGGGATCACATTGTTGAAGGAGGAATCGCAGGGAATGTCTAGCTGCCTCAAAAAATAGTTTTGCTCCTTAAGTTTGAAACCGAGTTTTCCTGCACCATCGGAGCCCTCCTTGAATTAACAATATAAGGGAATCTCTGGGTGTCGTCATCTGTGACAAACAGGATTCATCCTACTGATCCATCCACAAACAAATGTGTTCCCCATTATGCCATTATGTCATATAATTTCATGTTTATATGTACATTTTGAGCATGATGTTAACGGCCTTGATGCTTTTTGTATCCTGAGAAAATAGATGTAGTAACAATTTTAACTTGCATCCGTTGCATGAAGGTTGCAAGTCTCAAAAATCAAGTGGTGTTCGCAGGACCGAATTGCACATGATATCAAATTTGATAAACAGATTAGTATGAACCTTATCTATCAACTCCTCATTTAAGACTTGAGAGACACTAATTGTTTGCAGCATAGACCATGAATGCCTGGTCAAATCAATTTCTCTTGCCAAAAATTTAAGAATTTTTTATTTTTTAACTGCTGCGTGGAAATTATGCCCTGCTTATTATATGTTGGCAAATTATGTTTACGTAAATTGAGATGAAATTTTTTTTATATATTTATCTTGTAGATCTTAAGTTATGTTAGAAAAGTAGCTTTTACCATTAATCTTAACGAGTCTATAATGAAACAAAGATGGAGCAATTCTCAATGTGACAATCATGCAGATTAATGTGTGTGTAATAATTTAAGAACTGCCATAAAAAAGAAAAATAAAAAACCAATTTTATCATTTCTAATTGACAAATTCTCACCTAGGACGGGTTATTTTATTTTACTAGGTGGGTTGATTATATAGATGCCATGATCTATTAACAATTAAATTTTTAAATAGATTGTTATTTTTTCATAAAAATCCCAAACAATAAATTTACTGAGTGAAAAAACTGTAATTTTGAAGTCATTAATTATTTTTACGTCAATTGAAGACAGTTTTTTTTTTTTGGGTCTGTGTAATGCAAATAATTTCATCTTATGAAAAGGAATCAGGAAAGAGTATTATAATAAAAAGAAATAATTAATGACAATATAAAACTCCCTCCAATGTTACCAATATTTTTATCATATTAAGCAAATATTATTATATTATTTAAATTTGTCAAATTGTTTTTATTTGTCTGAGGCTTTCAGCAAGAGTAGCTAGCTATTGCACTGCAATTTGATCGGGGATCGCCGGGGTTAAGTTCTCTGTCGTCGTTGCTATGTCAGTTGAGCTCAAACTCTCACGTTCCAATCGTATCTATCGTCCTTCGGTAAAACCCAGGCCTCGTTTTCTCCCTTTCTCTCTCTACAAGCAGACCCAAAAGCGTTCTTCTTTATTGGAACTTTCAGGAAACTCTGGATGGCAAAATCATCGTAAAGACTCAATCTCCAATTTCCCACAATGGAGTTCGTGTTACTATCAAAGGATCCGTCAACTTGCAGGTGCAAACTGAATCCTTTGTTTTGTTTGGTTGCTGTGAAATGACGAAGAAAATTGAACCTAAGAAGATATTGACCGTCTGTCCTTCTGTTCTTGTTGTTGTTTAATTTTAAATGGCTTGGGTGATCATGCTGCCATGTTGTTTTTGAAGGTTCGCGGAGGATCAGTTGGGGTTATTGAGTCGTACTATGGAGTTATTAAGCCAATCCTCATTGTGTAAGTATTAGTATTTTACTCATGGTCGAGCTACTTCATGCAGAAACACAGTAATATTTATGGGGGGGAAGGAGAAAGAAAAATTTAGTGGGGAAGAAACCACTTGAGATTTTAAATAAAGGGTTCATTCTCTGGAGTTAAGTAGCTCTCTACATGTAAATCACAATTTTTATCAGTTTGATTTACTGAAAGATTTGTGTAAACAATCACTCCTTTTTTGGTGCAGAAAGATAGCAAACAAAAGATCTTTTTCATTACATCGATAAAAAAAGAACCTTTGAAGAAGAAGCTCTGAACCACTCAAAGGAGGAAACCCTCATAAAAAAAAAAACTTTTGACCAAAATCTGCACCATATTCTTGTCAACCATTTTTAATCTTTTGTTGAGGATCATACCTTTTGTCTATTTTAATTGTGCATTTCTGGAGAACCCATGGTAGACTTGATAAACAATCTTCATTTGCTTTTCTGTTGGATCCAGTTGAGTTTTAATAGCTTTTGATTTGTTATTACTGCTTATCATTCATTGCATATTTTGCTTTAGAAGGGGAAATTTTCATGAGTTTGAAACATTTAAAACCTTTTCATGGTGAAAGTAATTGCGCTTTCCACCATCAATTTTATTCTGAAGCAATTGCGCTACCTTGCTAAGTTCAGTTCATAAGGAAATTCCCAAGATATAGAAATAACCAGGAACTAGTTTCCTTCTTGATGTTTTTGAAATTCTTTGAATCACATTAGAATAAGTACAAAGGATATTTATTTTTTCCTTGTAAACAGGAAGAGGACAGTTGAAGTTGGTTCTTCAGGAAAGATTGGTCTAGGTACAACAGAGGTAGTATACAAACAGTGTAGAAATGGAGATGTTTCAATTCAAAGCAATTTTACTTGATTAGAATTCTTTTCTGGTATCCTGCCTTGGTCAGAGTTTATGGTTTCACAGTTATTTTTACTTATCCCATTACTTTGTAGCTTTTTCATGTAACCAATAAATTGTTGCTCTTTTTCCTTTTGAATTTGTCTTGACTCTTGATTGAAAGAAAGGAGTTCAATTGAACGATGTTGGTACATCAATAAAATCATTGCAAGTGAGAAATGTGATCACATATTTGCATATGCTGCCTAGTTTTGCTAAACATGACTTACCATTTCACTAAATCAAGTGGGACCAAGTGTTTTAATTAGCAATTTAAGATGGTGTTCATAAGCGCACACAAGTTGCTCATTTAACTTGCATTGTTTGCTTTTAAAAGAATGGGTTAACCTGGGTTGATGCATGCTGTATTTTTTTTAAAAAAAATATATAATCTCACCTTGTTGTTTGGCTTGTTTACTTGTTTTATGCTTATTGTGAATTTCACAATCTCTAATTTGACAGATACCATTCTCAGTGATTCTGAGACAGCCTGACAAGGATTTAGAAAGATTCTATGAGACTTTTCATGGTTCAAATATCAATATTCAGGTAATTTTTATGCAACAGGTGCTATGTTGGTCGGTCGACTTTATATAAGATTGTTAGTTGTCATTCGTTGTTTCTATTATTCTTTTACACTGCTTTTTTATATACTGCGAGTATATTTCTCTACACCCTATTTTAAATGTCCACATAATTTGAACTCATGGTGATTGATAACATTTTTAACAGTATATGATCACTGCAGATATAACCCGTGGATACTTACATAAATCGTTATCAACGACAATGGAATTCATAGTTGAAAGTGATAGAGGTATCGTTTGGTTCTGTACACTAGTTTTTCCTGAGTAGATCTATGAATGATCAGGCAACACATTGTCGTCAAATTTTCAGTTGATCTGCTACAACGTCCAATTTCTCCAGAAATGGTCATCTTCTACATTACCCAAGACACCCAAAGACATGCTCTTCTTCATGAATTAAAATCAGGTATGTTTGAAATTCTTTTCAGTCATTTTCCAAACCCCAAACCAACACCCCCCCTGGCCCAAGAAAACAAAAAACTGTGCATGGCTTCATGAGTTATAATGTTCATTCTATTTTTTTGGGGATTATGGGCCTCTATTATTCGTTGCTCAACTTTAAGATCTCAAAATTAGCAATTTTTATCTTCCATTGTAACATGGACCTTCCTGTAATGAAGGTATAGACTGGATTACATAGAAAGTTTGTATGTAACGCACTTATTTTCTATGCAATCTCTGATCTGACTTATAGATTATTGCAATTTACAAACATCAATTACAACGGTCTCATGGCTTATGTAAAGGTATTACTGCATAGGTGGGTTTCGGGTGACTGGAAAAGTCTGTACTCAGTGCTCTTTATCCGATCCAATCAGTGGTGAGCTAACAGTAGAAGCATCTGCAGTTCCAATTCATTCCGTTGACCTTCACTTGTTTCGTGTTGAGTCTATTCTTGTTGGGGAGAAAATCGCATCTGAAACCACTCTGATTCAAACTACCCAGGCAAGCAACAATGAAAATGCACCAGAGTATTTCAAATTAGGAAGAATTTTAATTCTCTTCTTGCATTACTTTGTTCTTCTTATTTAACAGATCGCAGATGGAGATATATGCCGAAATTTGACCCTTCCTATCCATGTTATACTTCCCCGTCTGTTGACGTGTCCGACAATCTTAGCTGGGTTAGTCCTACATCCTTTATCATGTTTCATGAATATATTCCTAAATGAATTTACTTGTGCTCTGCTTATTATCAGTGCTGCCAACACGACAATATGTTTCTTATGTAACTTGATGGACTTGAGAAGACTGATATAGGCACAGTACAGTTAATTACAGAAGTAAAAAGAAAATATTCTGTCTATATTCTCTCCTCATAACTATTATCTCGCCTGAAAAGATTCAAATCTGCGGACACGATCAATTTTACTTGATCCTAAGTCTGGACCGCATTGGCCTCAAACTTTGTTATTAACTAAGTTGTCGTCTCAGCGGAGAGAAGTGTAATATACCCTAGAAAATTAGTAGAATGTATGGTACTAAAAAGTTAATGATAATTTAGAAAGGGCATGCTTTTTGTGTCTACCCTCTGCTCGTGTGACATAGAATCTATCTAACACCACCAAGATGATCAACATGAAAGGCGTCAAACTTTGTTATTATTTTCATGCAGTCCATTCTCAATTGAGTTCAAAATTTCCATTGTTATAAGCTTCAAGTCAGAGTTTTCCAAGTCACAAACAAAGGTTGATCCTAGAATTCCTAGACTGTGGGTAAGTGCAATCCCATTTCCTTCGAATGCAAGACAAATTTTTTATTTTTCTTGTTCAGCTCCCTCCCTCCCTCCCTC
>QFDD01002540.1:0-17403 GCA_006871305.1 Vachellia collinsii | reverse complement strand
TTTTACGTGGGATTGAATCCGCAACCTCTCCTTTAAAGAGAGTTTCCATGCTTTTAGGCTTATTGAGCCTTCTGATCTCTACCCCCATCTTCATGTCTGTATAATTCCGGGTTTTCATGTTAATCTTCGGTCCTGAAAATATGCAAGCTTTCATTGTTTTCACTCCACTCCATCGCCACCTCTATGGCCATAGCCTCCATCATAAAAGCGACAACCTTAATAATACCCTCACAGCAGCAAATCAGAACTTTAAATCACAAGGCTGAACTTGGAACGAACCTCACAGCTTTCATTTCATGGCCCTTACATGCATTGTTCCTTGTCCATGTTAATCAATTATCAATCTAACGCTCAACCCAAGAGTCCTGTTATATATTTACACACATTTATTTATCAGAGAGATGCAATTTCTTGAACGAAAATTGAGGTGAAACAGAAACTTAGGGAAGGAAAGCAAGAATCTGTCAGATTTCTTATGGTTTGAACATGGTGAAGAAACATTCCTCTTTTTTATTTTTTTTTAACCTGTGATTCTAAATATCAACAGTGACTTGAATTCATTCACCGTGCAAAAACAGAAATTGAAACAGAGGATAAATATGACTGGGCATAAAATGAATTCTTGTTTTTCTATATTCCATTTACTAACAAAATTTTCCTTTGATTTACAAACTTTTCTTTTATCTGTCTGAATCTTCCCCAAGAGCGAAGGAGAAGATGAAAGAAAACGGCTATTATCATCAGAAGGGCATGATGTGGGTGGTCTTAGTGTCGTAGCAAGAAAGGCATGATTTGGAGTTGACCCGGAAAATCTTTAGCAAATCGGCGGACATTTGACGAACAGCCGGCGAACAATTGCTCTGCATCAGAAGCAGAAATTTGGTGAAGCCGTTGGCCATTGCCACCACTTCCTGCGCCTTCTGATCGCGAAACAGATAGCACACTGTCCACAGTATCATCACTGCATGCTCCGTCGCGATGATCGATACCTTCATAGCTTTCTGCAATACGGCCGGTAAACACGCCGGGCCCTCGCAAATCTCCGACCTACCTTCTCTGGTCGACGACACCGTTTCGAGAAGTTTCAGCACCTTTTCCGTTACGGAAGTGCTCGTATTCGAGCAGGAAAGTAACTGCGTAAGTGTCTTGATAGCTCCGACATGGACCAATTTCAACTTGCTCCGTTTCGCCGTCGAGATTGCAATCAAACATGACAAGCTGTTTTCGATTAGCTCCGGTTCCTTGTCCGGAGCGACTGATTTGAGCAATTCCGACATTAGACCTTCCTTTTCGGCGATCATGACTTTGGACTCGGCGTCCACCGCGATGAACTTCAGAATCCTCGCAGATCCGATTTTCGAGCCGGCGCTGCCTTGTTGCAGAACAAGGAGCAGAGAAGCTAGGCAATTATCGTGGTTCTTCAACATCGATTTGTTCAACTTCTCACGATCTTCGATTTTATTTAGAACCGCATCCAAAGCATTAACGACTCTCTCGAGCATTTCAACGTCGCCATTGACATTGTCGAGTAAATCGATGAGTAAGGGCACGAATCCGTCTAGCTTGGCGAGGAACCCCCGATTCTCTTCAGATTCTTCGGCGAAATATACAATTCTCGTTAAGGAATCGAGACAGTTCTCGCCGCGGCCGTCCAAGTATTTCATAGAGTCGACGACCTGATCCGGGGAGGGGACTGTTCTGGTGGCCGGCGAATCGGCCGATTCGACTCGGTTGCGAACCGAGTCGGACCAGATCTGGATAAGCCTCTGTAGAGTACGGTTCGGAACAAATTCTTTGGTTTGCAAAACCTGCATGGTGGCGGGGCAGGTGTTGTTGCCGTTGTCGAGCCAGCGTTGGATGCTGGAACGGTCGTAGGTAACGCCGGTGCAGAGGCTCACCGGAGATTTCATGATGTCGAGGGATATAGGACACCGGAAGAAGCTCGGAATAGTGATGTATAGATCGTCCCTGACCATGGTGACCGCCGTTTGGCCTCCAAGAAAGCGAGGGGAAGCAACGGAAAGTCGGAAACACAGAGGGGGGGTAGGAAGTGGAGCGAAGAAGGGAGGGAGTGTATAAAGAGGGGAGAGAGAAAGAGAGTCAAAGGTAGGTGACGTCAGAGATGTTCACAAGTAATTTTTCCTATTTTAATTTTTCTGATAAATAATATTCTGTTGCATTGTCTTTGCCTTTTGGTCTACGGTCAATGAGGGGAAGTTAATTTAGTGAAAGGTGATGTGGAAGTAGTGATCGCATGTGATGGCGTGAAGAATCGATTAAAATGATGATCGTCGGATCAAATGGGAAGATGGAAACTGAGAGTGATGTAGGGCTCAGATGGAAATTAGGGACACGTGGATTAAATACAGAAGCGCATCATGAGGAGGAGAACGTGGGGGAGAAGATGATGGGGACCGCAGTGTAGATGGGGGGCCCACAAAGGGTTCCTCTGGTCGACCTTCTGACATCATTCGAATTTATTTTTTGGAAAATTGCTTCAAAGGACTGAATGATAAATATATTTGTTATTAAGTGCTTCAAATTTCATAATTGTTAATAAGGACAAAGTTTCTTGTTAGCAATGAATCTTAATTGTAAAACGATGCAAATGTATTTTAAAAAAAAACTTCATTCATGAGAAAACGTATTTAAAAAGAAATAAACAGAAGTATAATAGGAGGTTTTATATATATGTCTAATTATGGAATTTAATTATAACAATTGAATGTTTGGATTGATTGGCAAGTAAATTGTTCTAGCTAGGTATATGAAGCCGTGATAATCACTCGGAGGTAGCGATGTACCTTTTATTATAAATTTATGTTCTTACAAATTAGACTAATTGATTATTTGAATACGTGATGTTATAATTTATAGAAGAGGTCACGTTAAGGTTGATATCAATAAAAAGAAAATATAATTATATAGATAAATAAGCTGTCTTGTATGTGTCCTCTTGAGAGTACATTTTATACTATTGATTTTATGAATTGAGAGGATCGCATAGCATCGCAATCTCGTGAGTGGGGGAGGAGGCTGTGTTACCAAAAGTTTCAGCTTACCTTTTTCACCCATCATAAAAATTCTTTTTAATTTCATTGATAATATAACTCTCTCTTTTTTTTTTAGAAAATGGAAACAAAGGGAGCCTCTAAAATTTGGATATTCTACTACGTAATACATATCCTATAATCTTCGGAGAGAAAATTGAGATAGAAATGATAAAATAGTAAAAAATGAGAGGTCAATAATGGGTCAACGAATGGAGGGGTAGCCATAATGGCACCGAAAGCCCCACACTATTGTTCTTTTGGGTGGGTTGAAGACCAGAATTCCTGCCCCTATAAGGCACCGATCTTTCTTAACTTTCTTTTTTTATATTAAAAATAAAATTTTAAATAATTAAATAGATTTGTAGTGTTTGGGAAAAAGCAAGGGCTTTGTGATTTGGGAGACCCTACAATCACGCAACGAAAAAGAGAAGGTTAAGTCCATTTAGTCTACGTTTTTGGGGTATTTTGGTTATAAAACCCAAAAAAGAAAAACTCCCACTTCCCATGAAGCAAAGTTACTTCGAACTGCGGGTTTCTTAAAATATTTTTTTTTTATGTATTCAGCATCTTAAAAAAAATTTAGATACAATTACAACCTTAAAATATTTTTTGGTGTATCAAACATCATCTTAAAATATTTTCTTAGATGTGTATATAACCTTTAAATATTTTATAATGCATCTAATATCAATGCTTAACCTAATCTCCATTTTAAATCTACGTAAATGCATGCACAAGACCTACATTTTTAAGGGACTTTCTCATTTTCCAATCAATTCAAAAATCAGACTCTTACAAAATGGATTATGTAACCATTAATAATTTTTTTTTGTAAATCGATGATTTAATAATGAAAATCTTGTGTTGGTTTGGTTGGACCATTAATGGGGCATATTTGATTTTTTTTTTTATTTGTGATGAACAATAAGTAGCTTAGCTATAATGTTAACGTGATAATTGATTATAAATTTAACATGTGTAATAAGAATAAATATTATTTAAAAAACACTTTCATACAAGTTGAGATAAAAATCATCTTACATGCATACCTATAACCCCATAAAATCATTTTTTTAAAAAAAAAGGCTAATCTAAACAGTAACTCAAGTCTCACAGTATTGATTTCATCTCTTATTTCGTTGGACTGAAATAAAGGAATGTAAATGGGTGAAAGATTTTAATGAATTTGGTTTTGAAAAAGATGAAGGGGATAATATGTTTGTGTATATATGGAGAGAAATGATCTTTTGCAAGGTAGGGTTGTAAAGGTATCATAAAATTAAATATAATATCGTTTGAAGCACTATTAGAGGCTAAATATAAATACTTCTTGCAATTGAAATTTAAATCTTAAGGTATGATATTGAAGGGTTAGCTCATTCCGTTAGATCCAATCTTATTGATTGTAGAAATAATGGTTGAATGTTGAAAGAGTGAATTGAAACGTGGATTGCATGAGTGGAGCTAGTTGGTTAGGATATTCACCACACGGCACTCCATGGCCTCCTTTCACTTGAACCTTTCAAACTCTGCATTTCAATTTGAATTTGAATCCCCCACTCATGTATGCATAGAGAAATTCCTATGTGCACTTAGTGGATTGCATCATTTATGCACTTTCCAATTATAATACTCAAACTGTCTTCTGTGGATTCCTATCTGCCTAGAAAACCATGGGACTGAGAAAGATAAAGTTTGCAAAAAGAAATTTCGAAAAATTTATAGGGTTCACGGAAAAGATAACTGGAGTTTTTTTTTATTAAAATTATTATTTCTTGCATCATTGTA
Organism: Vachellia collinsii; assembly: GCA_006871305.1. NCBI lineage: Eukaryota > Viridiplantae > Streptophyta > Magnoliopsida > Fabales > Fabaceae > Vachellia > Vachellia collinsii. The sequence goes on along the minus strand of QFDD01002540.1, from coordinate 12,562 downwards.
ATTGAGACAATTATGTTTAAGACACCGTTAAATGCTAAACTTAGACACATCTCCAAACGAAGATTCGAACGTTGGTTTATCACGTTATGAGGGATTAATCTATTCTGCTAAACGTATCTCGATTGATAACTAAAATGAAGTTATTGGCTAAGTGATCTAAGATTATTTATTTAAGGCTTGCTTAATTGGCTCCACCATGGATACCTTATTGTTAACTAAAATAATTATCCCTAGTCAAGTGATATTGAGTTGACCAACGCGTATTTGGTCACGCAACAACTGGCTTTCACGACTATATTATACTCTATATGATGTGGCAATTTCAATGCAAATAAGTCAATAATTAATAGTGGAAACAGATTGGATCGATTGGATTTGGATGGGAGTTTGTATTCCCACTTTCATTTTTTGACTATATCACTAAAATATATATCTATATATTGTGACCACCATATATTTTCTAATGTCGTGCTACACACTCTTAAAGTCATAAGATAGTTTATTAATTATTTGTACGTTAATTAACTTTCCCCTCACGACGCTTGTTCTTTGTTTTCAACTTCAAATGTGCCTTCTTCCACTTCTCTTGTTCACGTTTTCAACACTCTCTAGACTCCATTGCATTCCCCATTTAATTTCAAAATAGGGTTAAAAACTATTTTTTTGCCGGAAGTTTCACTTTTAGAGCAATCTCGTCTTGAAAGTTTACGAGTGCACTTTCACATAGGAAGTGTTAAAATAGTAGTAATATCGTCTTGGTGTTAACAAATATATGTTAAGTTTGACTGTTAAATAATGACGTGGTTGTTGAGTTGAAAAAAATATGACTTGATACCTAATCATAATACACCAACTCGCTTGTTTTAAATATATATTTTAAAAAATAAAACTTATAAAATCCAACACTACACAATATTTTAAGTAAATTGAGAAAATGAAATAAATTGATCGTGAAATCCATAGAACATCCTTGTTTAATTGCTACACAATAATTTGATTTCTTTTAACTATAAAAGCATGAATGGTTTGAAATCTTATATTTACAATAAAATCCAATTTCCTGAACCCGTTAGCTTTTATATTATAAATTAAAGGAAATAGCTTATCTAAACTCAAGACTAATCAGAGTAACAACAAGATTTTAATACTTCTTCCAATCTTTAATATATGATTAAATAAGTTAAATAAATTATTTAAAATTATTATTGTTTTTAGGGTTAAGGTGCATAGTACCCCATCATTCTGAATTATTTTTTGAGCTGCAACGAGCGTCTTACCATATTTATTGGTGCAATTTCACCTCTAATATATTAAAAATGGTACAACCAACAGCCCAAACTAATAACAGCTCCTCAACACTTTGTCTTTGTCATTCCCATTAGTCACGACCACCGCTCATTCTAGCCGTTTGTTCATCTTCTCCTTCGCTTGGAGAAGCTTCTGACAGATTAAATGGAAGAAAATTGTTAGGAAATGGAATTTAGAAATAAAATATTTATTTCATGCCGCTCATGTTATGCTTTGTTTCAATTTTGAGGATTGAATATAATGGGGAAAGAGAAGAAGCGACTCATCAGGACTGGGCTTTATTGCTGGAGAAGCAAGGGGGGACGCAAAGTGCTGAAATGGGCAAGCTTTACTGACTCTGAGTAAGGAAGAAACAATGAACAATGAGCTTAACCCTTCTTCCTTATTAAAAGAAGGAGTTTCTTCCCTTTTCTATGACGAATCAACCAGTGCCCAGCGTTCTTTCTGAATCTCATTACAAAATATCTGAACAACGGACTAATCCAATTTACAAGAGCGTTGGTTCACAATAGCTGCACCTTACCATCTTCAAATAATTATAAGGGCTATATACACAGAAATTAAATATAAGATCACTGGTTAAATTGGAATAACCATTTACAGACTAATCAGGCTTTGGATGGTTGGAAGAAGAAGCTTGTTTCTTCCCGTGACTTTCTTCTGTTTTTTTATCTTTTTAAAAAAAGAGGACTCAGAAAATAAGAAAACAACGTGTTGGTGATAAATTGTCCACTCAACTTGATCTGCAAGTAACCCTGTCGACGACCGAAATAGTAATAAATATACTGAATGTGGAACTTTCAACGCATTTAATTATTCGAAAAATCAAGGATTCATTAAATCTGGACTATTTTCAGGTAAAAAAATAAAAATAAATTTGGACTATTTTTATGTGTCCTCTCATGTTCTTATCCCCGATACCAGTTTTCAAATAACAAAGCATATTTTAAAACCAAATCACAACACTGTTCACTTTGCCTTGAATTATTAAAGTTGCTTTTATTTAACCAACCAGATTTCGGTTTAACAAAAGGGGTAGCTTTTTGCTATGAAATTTGTTCGTGTTTAGCATCAAACAATACATAAAATATAACTATCTCTTTAGTTTCTGTATTTATTTAGCTTTGATTTAAAAGTCCAAAACATACAATACTTCATTTATATTTATATGTTTATAGTTTACGCAGTGCTTTGATTTCTTTTAATTATATCAAACCTAAATTTGGAAGTGCTGGATTTCATTTCATCAAATTTTTTTATATAACGTCATTCTCAAGTTTCTCAAAAAGAATACATTAAACAAGTGATTAATCATTTAATTTGATGTATATTACAAATTTGAAGGAAAATTGCCCATAAATGTATGTTTGAAAATTTTATTCCTCGTAAGTACCTGAATCAGATTGAAACACACTGTAACACTGAACTTTCTGTATATAAAAATATAGTTGCAAAATTTTGACAGGGTAATTATCAGAAATTTTTTTCTAAATTAAACTATGAAGCTAATTGTAGAACATGTTAATATTAAAATAATTTATAATCGCAGCCAATGCTCTTATCAATCAAATAGAACTGCAAATGTAATTGTAATGGGTTATAATCTAGAAGATGCTTTGCAGAAAAGAGTATAAAAGTGATGAGGAAATTAAATGCGAATGGGCTATGAGAAAAATAATGGAACATAAAATTGATAAGGAAGTAACAAATACCATTTGACCAGGGAGGTGGCTGTCGTGTTAGACCCGACTTAATTTGTTTGACGAAATTCCAGAGAACATAAAAAAAATTGATATATTATTCCAAATGTTTCATTTTGTTCTTGCTTTGTCTCTCGTTCTCATTTCAAATTCAAAAACATCTTTGCCTCTTTGAATTAATTAACCCTCTTTCTTCACGCACCTCCTTTGTCCCTTGTACGTTCTCTTCTCACACGATTTGTCATTTAATTTGAGTCCCTAAAGGAAAGAAAAAAGGATTTGCAAATATACATATGCATACAAAATACATATATATATCTTCATATATGATTCATAATTAATTTATTAATTCATACAATGGAATATTACGAAGCAGCATTAAGAGTTGCTGTTTTTACTTTATATGCATGTATAGACACGCGCAGCCCCCATACACAAGACATAAAGGTAAAGAGCATTAAAGAAACAAGGTTACGCTCCAAAATATATTGCGCCATTGTAGCATAATTCAGCTCTGAAATCGAATATTCCCCTGGATATTTTTCTTTCTTTGTTTTCTCGGATGGATATTTCTGTTGCGTTAAGCTCCACTGCCTTTTTTTTTTTTTTTTTAATTATTTCATCTTGATACAAGTGTTTGTTGAATTTTTTTGGAAGATTAAAAAAACTAGATATATTGATATATTTATCATTTTTCAAAACTAATTTACTTGACTTATAAATTGATATATAATCTAATGATACATATTAGTATTTCATAATATATATAACCTAAAATAGTTTATTTAGCTTTATTAATCTACTCAAAAAAATTAATTGGTACTTATAGTAAAGATTGAAGGTAATATATAAATTTATGATTTGTGATATCGTAGGGTTGGATTTGAATATTGTCATGTTCTATTAGGGACAATTCTATGAAAAATATTTTTTGCATTCATGTCCACCTCAACTCTAAATTTTATTCTTAAGTGATCACTGCCTCCCACTAAGACGTATGCTTGTGGGGAGGAGGGGATGATGGCGCCAAATTTAAAGATAATCCTATTCAACGCACTACTTCATATTATGATAATAGTTTTGACTTTTTTTTTGTTACAATATAGTTTTTCTGTCTAAATACATGGATCCTCTTATTGGAGTAGATCATGTTTGATGTACTTGTAACCGCTAAATGTGGACACTTCTCATAACAGAGATTCTAACATTAATTCGTCATATTGTATAGGTTAGCCCTTTCATTTAGATTCAACATCATTGGTTGTTACAATATAGTTTTGACTTTTTTTTGGTTAAAACACATTTATCCTCCTATTGAAGATAATCTTATTTAAGATACTATCATACACTAAATGTTGGTATCTCTCTCAATGAGGATCGATATAATTTTGACATTTTTGCTAAAGCACATATATTATCGTATCGGAGGCAATTATGTTCAAACCACTATCAGACACTAAATGTAGGCATATCTTATAGTGAGAATTCTAATCTTGGTTCACTACTTTGTGAGAGTATAACCCCTTCCACTAAATTTAACATTTGTTGGTTATAGTTTTGACCTTTGAATATGGGTGGTATGTGGACTATTTGAATTGGGCCAATGAAGAAGCTCCGTTGGCCCAAGGAATTAGGAGACCAATACCCACCGGAAAAAGAAGAAGAGGAAGAAGAAACGTAGACCAACACCAAAATATCCATGTCCCCGGTGTGTTTTTTGTTATTGGTTTGGGAATAATGAAAATTTAAATAAAAATAAAAATAAATTTAATCAAAAATTAATAAAAAGAGCTCAAAACCTTTTCACGAAAAATATAATAAACGAAACATTATATAAAATTTAAAACGAGTCATATTATATTTATAATTTAGGAATAATGTAACAGGAAAACATGCACGATTTTATATATTACCTATGATCTTTAATAAGAAAATTAATTTTTTTTAGAAAGATTAATGAAGTAAAAAAAATCAATTAAAAGTATTTTATTTACATACTATTAGATTATATATCAATTTATATGTTAGATAAATTAGTTTTTAAAAAATAATAAATAATTTAATCTAAAGTAATTTATTTAAATTTTTTAATTTCTTAAAAAAAATTTAAAAGTACTTTTGTAGAGGTAGCATAGTGTATTGATTGATCTTGATATTGGTGAGGGTGAATATAAAAATGTCTGGTTTTGTGAAATGAAAAATGGTAGTTGAATATATGCTTTGTGCTGCGTCTAGTTTGGCCATGAAGCTGCATTTTTATTACCTTTGAAGCAACGAAAACATATTATTTTTTCTTTTATATTTCTCAATAAAATATTTCTTCTTGCCCATGTATCATCAACTTATAGCCACACCCATGTTTTCATGTCCACCTTCTTCCTAACTGGTAATTAAGCCATATTAATTATTTGAGGTTAATTACTCTGCTCAAATCATAGTCATATATGCGTGGGCTTACGAAATTAATTGTATTTATTTATTTAATTTGTATTAAAGCAGAAAACTTTAATTCTAAGCCATCATTGGATGGTCTATACTTTGACACGTGTTAAAGGATTGTTCTAATTCACACGATTAAATATAGTAATCAACAAGAATTTGTTATAAACAATTAATTTAACCAAATTTATTTAATGTAACTAAATTATCCAGCTTCTATAATTAATACGGGAAGGAGTAGTACAATCATTTTCTTAATTAAATTGACGTAATTATAGTAAAAAAAAAAGAAAAGAAAAGAAATGCCTTTATATATTGACCATGGGATGCAACAGCTGTGTCTTTGCATGTTAATGTTATGAATAATGAATCAGTTGATAATTTTGATGATCTCACGAGCGTTGATGCTGCATTTCCAGCTCAGTCTCTCGCTGGAGTCCGAACACTCGCAAAATCTCCAACTTCCCATTTATTAATAAGTTTACTAAATATCTAATTTTTAATATCAGAGCTGTTAACTTTTTTATGGATATTATAAAAGTTAAATAAACAACTTAACTATAACATATATTTTGAAATATTTATGTGTATGATTATTGATTAAATTATATATTAGTTCATAAATTAAGAAATTAGTTTGGAGAAAAATGATGAATATAACAATTAATTAGTTTCCTTAACCTCTTAAAAAGTTAACTGACTCATGTATTAATAACTGCATGTATGTATATGAAGTGTGTGTGTGGATCATTATCTATCAGCAACCAAACCAATCTTGGCTTCTTTTTTAAAACTTTCAGCATTTGATTTTGAATTTTCCAAGCCAATGAAAATAATCATAGGAAAACCAGAACACTACTCGCGCGCGCACAGATGTGTGTGTGTGTGTGTGTGTTACGTAATTATCTTCCACGTACGTGGCCAATGTTTGGTCACACACACACACAACATGGATGATACTTCGACTTTCGCAGCAATAACTTTCCACAGCACAAGAAAACCAGCTAAACTGATCATAAATTGGAAAAAAAAAGAAGGAATACATAGGGGCTAGAAAATTCCATGGAGGGTTAGTAGAAGGTTGAGTGAAGAAATGTAGCAAGGAGTTTCCGGAAAAGTTGGCACCCCCTTTTAAACTTGTGTTCATAGCATTCCATGATTCCACATTTCATTTCACAATATTGATCATTGATAGAGTACTGAAACCTGATCTTCTGGTATTGATATTGTGCTATGTGCTGATGAATTCAAACCTTCCCCCCAGGAAAAAGAAAATAAGAACCCACCATTTCTTGAATCATAAAGCTACGAAAAAGGATTTTTTTTTTTTTTGGGTGGGGGGGGATCATGTGAGGCAACAGCTTGTAATTTTCCTTTGGTACAGATTTAACTAGTGGAGTCCAATTCTCAGCAACACTGTTCATATCCTTCTCTCTCTCTCTCTCTCTATATATATATATGTATATAAATATTAACCTGCCTAATATATATATATATATCATATAGTAGGTAGCTGGAAATGGAAGAGGTCAATGTTTATGAGTATGACAACAGCATTTTCTATAAACTCTCTTGTTCGGTTGGAATTAAACTTTTGCATTCATCAAATCATGCATATGGCTATCAAATGTCAACTCAATGGGACGTCAATTGAGAAAGTAAGTTTATCAATTTACCTTAAGAAAACGGTCATATCTAAACTCTTAATAAAAACATATGTGAAATCCAAATCACCATCTTTCTATTTGAAAAACTTGTTTAACGTAAAGTGTAATAATAAAAAGGAAACAAAGAGAAAAAGGAAGAAGGAAGAAGGAAGAAGCATCAGTAGAAAGGAAAAAATGGAATGAATTCTTTGGGACACACCAAAGCAGAAAGGCATTGACTAAGGGGCCGTGTGGATAAAAAAAATGGACCAATGGAAATGGAATATCCCAATTTTCCATGGGGCGATGGCTGTTTGATGGACATTCTAAGATAGCAATTAACTTTACGTGAGAAGCCATTTTTATATGGATATTGAAACTTCTATTTCCATAAAAAATGGTGAGAACCCATTTTTACTCATTCATGGAAAAATGTAAAAGATACATTTATTTCTGAAAACTTATTCCTTGCGCTTTGAAACAGATGACGTCTCGCATTTAGAAAGCAACCAAGAAGGAAAGGGGAAGATGGAGCATGGAATCTGAATGTGCAATGAGAAACCCGAATCTCCTTCATCAAGTTCTCAAAAAGTATCTTTCATAGCTAAAATCTCTTCTTGACAGAGTACCCCCCAGCTTGGCCGAGTTCCAAGATCCGATTTCATACATGTTTCATATTGAGAGGGAAGCTTTCAAGTATGGGATCTGCAAAACTGTTCCCCCCCGTGCCATCTTTTTCGAAAAAGACAGCAATTGTGAATTTTGATTGCTCGTTAGCGGTATGAGCTGCTTCTTATGACTCTTCTAATTCAAAATCCCAGCCTACATTCACCACAAGGTAGCAGCAAATCGGGTTCTGTTCTTGGAAGCAACGGCCCGCGCATCGTCCTGTGTGGCAAAGTGAGGAATTTCACTCTAGGCATGGCATGATGCAAACATTTCATAATTAAAAGGAAATTTCAAATAACTCATGGCTTTCATTAAATAAACGTTACGGGTAACTCATAGTTAAAAAGGAAATTATTTAAATTTTAAGTAATTATGATGTACTTATCAGTGCATCTGGTTAACATTGTATACTTATTGTAGCTTTAAATAGATGCATGTCATGGGTGGAAAGCTATTTAAACACTTCATTATGGTTCATTTTTGCTTAGTTGGGTATATGAACATTGTTGAAGGAAAAAAAAGGGGGAATTACTATAAAATCATATGTAAAAAAATTAATGTTAGAAAGGTCTCAAGAAGTTGTTAATGCAAGTAACTTGAGTTGTCAATAATAGCGGCTTGAGTTGTCAATGGAACATTTCTGATATTAATTCTCTTGCATGGAACTTTATAGTAATTCCCCAAAAAAAAGGTATTTTTTAAATATAATGTTTATATTATCCTACAAAGGGTAATATTATCATTTTTAAAATTTTTCTATTTACCTTTCCATCATTTTATTGCAATTAAATATAAAATTTTTTATCAAATCATTTTCGGTACAATGAATAACAAGTATTTTTGCACAAAAAATTTTTCATTCCACTTTCCAGTACAATTATTTGATCCAAACGGACCCAGTAAACCATCTGGTATGGGTCCCTCTCACATTTTATCTTCTTTCTTCTCTTGTCCATGCTCATTTTAATATATACGGACAACCATGATTTCATCAAAAAAATGTACGGGCCTGTTTGGCAATCCTTTAAAAAATATTTTTATGTAAATCGAGATAAAATTTCTCTCATATATTTACCTCGAATTGCGTAAAATCACTTAAAAAAATTATTCCCAAACATACTCTTGAACAATTTAAACAACGAATGAGTGGCGGGTATATTATTCTGTTGTCATTTTCTTATACATATATTTATTATTAGCTTGTTATGAAATTTTTTGATGATAACATTGAGACCTACAGCGATTTTCTCTTATATATATGCATGGAGACAAACAATGATCAACCTAACCTGATACACTCACATAGCTCACACCAGAGGAAACGGTGAACAAAACAGTATTAGACAAATTGAAGACGAGAAAGTGAATTGGGGATCACTGACAAACGAAATGGTTAAAAGCGGAAGTGTCTCAATTGAAAAACAGTGTTAAAGTGTTAAGCTGATACACTCACATAGCTCATACCAGAGGAAACAGTAAACAAAACAGTATTAGACAACTTGAAGACCAGAAGGTGAATTGGCGATCACTGACAAACAAAATGGATAAAAGGGAGCTGTCTCAATTGTTTCTCTTTGTTCTATTTGTGTGTGTATGTGAGAATACGAAGTCTAGTGAAGAGAGAGAAAATGAAACATGACAGAGAGAGAGAGAGAGAGGGTATAATACTATAATGGAAACTGGAAGCAGACAAGAGGGATGGGGGAAGATAGAGTTCAGAGATGTATGTACTGAGTCAAGAAGCAGTGGTTCACTTACTACACTGTACCGTTTGGTGAAGATTGACACAACAATGCACAAAAGGGAAAATGTTTGACAACTCAAGACACACGGAGATTCATTGTACATCCTTAATGCTGAAACCCTACATGCATTTTTTTTTTGTCGGTCACAGTAAATTTAAAATTCATTTGGCAAAAAAAACATTTAAATTCAATTCCGGACCCTTGGTCGTGCGTTATTGTTAATGGAGGTGTCTAAAACTACAGTTCCCTTGGTCGTGCGTTATTATTAATACTGTTTCTGTGTGGGTCCAACCCAAACACTAACCTAACCACAAAAAAGATGGAATAACAGTGAACACCAAAGCTCTCTCTTTTTGCTTGGAATTCCCCTGTCCCCAGGGCAAGTCCCTCTTTTATTTACCTTTCTTTTTTCTTTTTGGTTTTGGTTGTTATTATAATTTATATTTTTTTTTTGTAATAATCATCATCATATTTCTCTCTATCCCATAAAGACCCGTTCCAAAAAAGCTTTCCTTTCAACTTTCTGCCTTCCAACATTAACATTATACTTCTGCAGCTTGTAGAAGCATCTCTACTCTCTTTTGACTCAATCGATCTCTTTCTCTCTACATTGAAAATTCCCTATATTTCTCTCTAGCTAGCCTCAACCATATCTTCTTCTTCTAAAAGCCGACCAGTGATCAATTTCAGAAGCAATGGGTGTATGTAGTAGTAGAAGAAAGCCTGTAATTCTGGTTCTCTGGGTTGTCTTGTTCATCATCGTCGTTTTCATATCTGGGCACTCTCATGCTTCCAGAACCACCAACGTCTTCAAATTGAAGCCAAAGTCTCATCACACAGGTCACTTCTTTGGGTTCTTGCCAAGAAGAATGCCTATTCCTTACTCTTCTCCTTCAAGGAACCACAATGACATTGGCTTAAAAAGCTGGAGATCACCATGAATTATTATAGTAGTTGCAGAAACAAGTTTATGGGGAAGAAAAAAGTGACCTTCTTCTTCTTCTTCTTCATCGAGAGGAACGAACAAGGAGATTATATTATTGACTCATGTACATGGAGGTTTTGTTCATTGTTGGTACGTACGTTCGTTTGATGATGACTATTATCATATATACATAATATGTTGTTAATTTTGTTTCATCAGAGGATGTAATATGGTTATGATGATATGATCTCTATAACCCTGGATCTCTCTCCTTTTTACTCAGAAGAGGAAAACTCCATAGTGTTTCAATCTTTCTAATTCTCCTTCGTTTCTTTTTTTGGGTTTAATTTTGCTCTTTTTGATCAGTGTGAACTACGACAGCTTCATAGAATATATTCTCTACTTGATGTATGCCTCTCTGTTTTGTAATCCAGCAACAAATTAAACTATGGATGGAATATAATTTTTTAGTGAATAATAAGGCTGTCTCTCTTTGGATTCTTGGCTTTAATTCTGCTAAAGAAGAACAGTCATTCCATGAACTCAGGTCAAATCAATGATCTATTCTTAATGGTGGTACTTAATTGGAAGTTCGTTTGAATTTTTGCAAGCATTAGAGAAAAAGTTTTCAAATAAACTTAGGAAAAATACCACTTCAGCCCCCCATTTTTGTTTTTTCCCCAAATTTTCAGTTTAATTGTGTTAATTTGTACCTAATCAAAATTAATAAACTATAATATTATAATATAAAACAAAATAACCTCAATATTTTTTTGTCTAAAATAATTAATTACAGGGGCAGAAGTTAAACCTACTCCCTCTGAATTTTCTTCCATACAAGCAACATGAAATCTGATGCCATCAAATTCTGGTAATCTGATCTCACAGCCATGTGTGCGGTTGCGTGTATTGCTTTCTTGATTTGATATATGTATATATAAACACACTCATATATATTAATATATACATACACAGAGAGGGGGGTAATTAATTTGACGGTATCTTCCACACGAGTGGTAAAAATTAAAATACACACTTCATTGAGAAAAATAAATGATAATACATTTATTTGGGTATAATGATAAAAAGTATTTTTACTTTTTCGTGTAGTGATAATGTGTAAATTTGCTCAATTAACGCCCAAAACTTTGCCCAAGAGTCATTATTTCTTGTCATCATCACTACTTCCAATTGGTGAAGAAGTGGGGGGGAAAATAATAATATCCAAAATCTAAATGTTAAAACGAAAATCTTCAATTTCTCGTCAGTACTATCAAGTTTTAACTATATATTGACAAATTTCTCATTAACTTATGTCCATATCTTTTTTTTTTTTGCCAACTGAACTTGTGTCGATATCATATGCAATGAGTATTATTTAAAATTATTTAAAACATGCATGTCATCTGAAAAATATGTAAACAATAATTCAATAGTTGACTACTAAATTATTTTGATTTTGTACTTGTGATGGCATTAATTAGGAATATTGAAAAAAATCATTTATATATCCCTTCCATAGAAATTAATTAGTATTATAGGAACATCAAAGTAGTAACTTTGTTCAATTTGCATAGAGTCTACATTGTGAAGCAACATTGGATTCCATATAGGAAAAGACATTATGAGTAATAAATAAAGAGTTTTTATTTTGTCTGTATTAGTATTTTTATCATTACTTCATTAGACTTCTCATTTTAATTTGTGTGGTTTGAGCAAAAATAAATTTCCAATGATAGCCAAATACGTGGAAATGTTGAGTGTGGATAATTAAAAATCAATGGAGGAAAAAAGTGGTACACTCTACTTTCCCCCCTATTTATTTAATTGAATAATTTTAATTTGATGATAATCCCAAATAGACTACAATATGATTATTGAATCCTTCAGGTGTTATTTTGATTACTTAATTAACAATAATTTGAAAACCGAAAAAGCAAAAGGCCTTTGAAATTGATTAATCAGCTTTATGTAATGCTAATCTTAGTTTGCAACTTTTTATACATTTCTCTTCTTTATCTCATTACCAAAAGTGATTGACAAAACCCATGCTTACTTGTATTCCATTAATTTTCATGTGTTATGGTGCCATCTTAATCAATGACTGATTAAATATTCAAAAAACATTTT
>QFDD01002539.1:0-20140 GCA_006871305.1 Vachellia collinsii | reverse complement strand
CGAAACTCGAGTTCTGTCAAGGCTTTCACTTAAACTTGAAGTTTGAGAAGAGAGTTTCATTTCTCTCTCTTCGAAACTCGAGTTCTGAGATACATAACTCGAGTTCTAACAAAACTTCCACTGAAACTTCGAGTTTTGAAAGGAAGTTTCGTTTTCCAAAACCATTTGAGAGCCCGAAACTCGAGTTCTAAAAAACTAAACTCGAGTTCTACCAAAACTTCCAACATAACTTGAGTTTCCACTGCAAGTTCTAATTTTCCAAATGACTTCCAATGAACGAAACTCGAGTTTTAAAACATGGAACTCGAGTTTTGCGACAACTTTCATTCAGACTCGAGTTCCTTTAAAAGTTTTACATTTCTAAAACCTTTTTCAACACTTGAAACTCGAGTTTTGATTTCCAGAACTCGAGTTTTGATATAACTCGAATCAAAACTTGAGTTCTCTTGAAAGTTTGAGATTTTGAACACACTTTTAAACACTGTAACTCGAGTTCTAAAACATGAGACTCTAGTTTTCTCAAACATTTCATTAAAACTCGAAGATTTGCAAAAACTTTCTGAAAACTGATAATCAAAACACAATTTCAAAAGCATATTTGTCATCATCAAAACATTATCTCAACATTCTCCCCCTTTTTGATGATGACAAAACTAACTAACAAGAAGCAAAAACAGATTGATCAATTCAGAAAACATAAATATGCAATGTGAGAACAATATCATATAAGCTTTATAAATTCATCTAAAATTCAATATAACACAAGAAGTTCAACAGAATAAACAAAGCAACAAAAGTCACCACTTCTCCCCCTTTTTGTCATCAATCAAAGAGGGTGAGAGGGAGAGGCAGAAGAAGGTGAAGGAGAAAAGTCTGAAATGTTAAAGATGGTGGTGAGGGGTGCAAGAGAAATAGGGGGCTCAGAGGGGGTAGGCTCAGATGCTGCAGGAGGCTAGTCAGGCTTAGCGATAGGATGATACTCAAGAAGAAGCAATGGAGCAGGACCAGAAATAGGGGCAGTGACTGAAGGTGAAGGTTCAGAAGCTGAGGATGCAGGTGCTGGAGATGCAAAAGTAGGAGATGCAGGAGCAGGCTCAGACTCAGGCACTGGATCAACCATGGGAAATGCAGGTGCAGGCTCTGAATCAGGCATAGGTACATCAGTGGGAGATACTGGAGTATGCTCAGAAGCAAGATCAATCACTGGAGAATCAGAAGCATGCTCAGGAGAGGCAAATGGCTCAGGTGCTGCTGTCCCAGAGGTAGAGGCCTTAAAGCCTCTGATGAAATCCTCAATGGAAGTCATCCTTCCTTCTAAAGAGGAGAGTCTGGAGTTTACTGAGACTTGAAGTGAATCCATTGAGTCCTTCAAAGCAGCGACTGCTAAATCAAGATATCTCCTAGTAAAGTACTTAGCAGCAGATATTAGGAGGTTGTTCACAAAGTTCTGAGTTTCTGAGTGGAAAGCTTGAGTGAACTCTTCTCCCATCTTCCTAAACTCAGTCTACATGAAGTGCTGGAGTGAAGCCTGAGCAAAGGAAGGTGCAGAGGTAGGCTGCTGTGGGGCAGAGGATTGTGCCTCATCCTGGGGCACTCTAGATGGACCAAAAGCAGTTTTCCTCTTCTGCTTACTCTGTGCAGTGGTTTGGCCAGGGGCTATCTCAATCTTCATTCGATGAAGATGAGTCTCCTTAAACTAAAATGGGCTTCAAAGGCTTCTAACCCTTCATAATGTGCCAAATTTTGTGAAGTTCCATGATCCTAGACACCAAACAAGGGTAGGGTACAACCATCCTCTTAGACTTGGAGGTTCTAAATCTCCACATCTCATCAAAAATCATCTGACCAATGTTTCTCTTCTCCTTGGCCATAATAGATGCCATCATCTGGTAGTCAGTAGAAGACATGTGGGTGTAATTTTTACCCTTATTCACTAAACATCTAGTATAGATGTAGTGAATGACCCTCTGAACAGGGGGCATGGCTGCAGGCTCAAAATTCAACCCAGTGAAAGTCTCTCCTGGCCTCAAATATTCAAATACTTCCTCTGGACTAAATGAGCTTAACTCAGCATCAAATTCTTGTGTTCCCAAGTAATGATTAATCAAGTCTGGTGCTATGTGAATGTCATCCCCCCACATTTTGGTCATCAAAGACCGAATAATAATGTTCCCTGACCTATCCTTGGAAGAAGTTGATTTCATATTATTATAAAAAATTCTAACCATATCAAGGGAGTAAGAAATATTAATCTTAAGCAGACTCTCATAGTGCTTAAGATACTCCTTAACATCTACTCCCAAATTCTTGATGGAATCTAAATCAATCATCATTGCAGGACATAAATCTCTATCCTTGTAAGCATTTTCAAATATACCAGGGATCTGAGGAATAATGTAAACTGGTCTTACATTGAATCCAGGAGATGCTGCCCCTTCAGTGATCATAGAGGGCTGTTGGGAATCTGATGTTGTGGCCTTTTGTGCCTTCATCTTCTTCCTAGGCACTGAAGCACGAGACTCAGGGGATATGCTTTCGGTTTCTGAATCAGAATGATGAACTCGAGAAGTCTCTGGTTGTGAAGATTCTGTCATTGGAGCCTTCACTTTCTCCTTTGGACTTAAAATTGATTTGAACCTGCTTCCTCTTGGTTTCCTAACCAATAGAGTCTCAGAAGGTTGCTCCTCCGATGGCTCTATAATACGGACCCGTTTCGGTGCTGGAGGTGTGGAGGCTTGGGATTGAGAGGGTGCTCCTTCAGATGATTTCTTGGACTTGGAAGGAGTTTTTGTGCCACCTTTAGTGCGAGCCATGGCTTAGATTGAAGAAATTTTGGAGAAACTGGGAATTTTGAGGAAAGGGTGCCGACGGTGACGAAGAGGGAATTTTGGCGATTAAACGGTTGAAATGATGGAAGGAATGATATTTAAGTGATGGGTTTTGGTCGAAAACGGTTATGGGAAAGATTGAAACGGTTTTTGGGCAAAAACAACTGTTAAATTGATTTTTGGGTGAGAGAAATTAGGTTAACTCGAGTTTTTGAAAAGGGGAAAGTGAGAAAAATTGAGTTTCAGGAGCAATTTAGCCTCGGTGACTCTCGAAACTCGAGTTAAACTCGAGTTTCGGGCATGCAAAAAGTGAAAAATGCCCTATAACTCGAGTTTCATTTATGAAAACTCGAGTTTCGGGGTCCAAAGATGAATAGGCACTTGAAAACTCGAGTTTTGTTCACCCAAACTCGAGTTTCTGGGTCCTGAACATGAACAGACTTGCCATAACTCAAGTTTTGCTTAGCCAAAACTCGAGTTTCGCGACCCTGAAACATAAAGACTTACCATAACTCGAGTTTTGTCCTCTGTAAACTCGAGTTTTACCTGAACTCCTTAGGAAACTTGAGTTTTGTTGAGAGTTGAGCCTCTCGAGCCTCTAGAACTCGAGTTTTGCTTAGCCAAAACTCGAGTTTTGAACAAACTTTCTTCCTCCATCGAGTTTTAGTCAAGAAAAGCTCAACATAACTCGAGTTTCAAACATCAAACTCGAGTCTCGTGATCTCCAACCCATTTTAGCTCCAAAATAACGCCCAAACTCGAGTTTTCTTCACATGAAACTCGATTTTCACTCCTTTTTCTTCTGAAAATCATCAAAACCTCGTTCCAGAACTCGAGTTTTGCTTGGCATAAAATACACTCTGTTCTTTGTGATAAAAACAGAGACCTGTAAAACTTTCTGAAAACACTCCGATGATAAAATTAGTATATAATCATCAAAACATATAAACATTAAATATGAAAATACTTACAATTCATTGGGATTTACCATTCCCAATTCTCTCCTTATATTAATAAATTGTTCTCTGGCAAGAGGTTTGGTGAAAATGTCTGCCACTTGTTGATGAGTTGGAATAAACATGACTTTGACATCCTTTTTCTGAACATGATCTCGAATAAAGTGATGACGGATATCTATATGCTTAGTTTGGGAATGATGCACAAGGTTCTTGGCCAGACTAATGGTGCTCGTGTTGTCACATAGGATTGGGATTTCTGACAAAACCATTCCCAAATCCTAAAGTTGCTGCTTCATCCAAAGCACTTGTGCACAGCAACTTGCAGCAGCAACATATTCAGCTTCTGTTGAAGATAATGACAACGTTGATTGCTTTTTGCTGAACCACGACACCAGAGAACCTCCAAGAAATTGGCAACGTTGATTGCTTTTTATAGCCTACATGGTCAGAATCAGAATAAGATAACAAATATTCATTGTTACCTTTTGGATACCACATTCCAAGCTCCGTGGTTCCAGCCAGATATCTGAAAATCCTTTTGACATTTTCAGCATGTGACTCTTTTGGTGCAGCTTGATATCTGGCACACATTCCCATGCTAAATCGGATATCGGGTCTGCTAGCCGTGAGATAGAGTAATGATCCAATCATTCCTCTATATCCCTAGATGTCAAAGTCTTTTCCACTCACGTCAGCATCAAGCAATGCAGTGGAGCTCATAGGAGTGTCAGCACTTCTGCATTGTTCCATTCCAAATTTCTTCAATAATTCCTTTAAATACTTAGTCTGGCTTATGAAGATCCCATTCTTCCTTTGTTTGATTTGAAGTCCGAGGAAGAAATTTAATTCTCCCATCATAGACATTTCAAATTCTCCCTGCATTATCTTTGCAAAATCTTCACAAAGGGTGTTGTTAGTAGCTCCAAATATAATATCATCAACATATATTTGAACAATAAGCACGTCAGATTGGATATGTTTAATAAATAAAGTTGTATCCACTTTTCCTCTGACAAAACCTTTGTCTATCAAAAATTTGCTCAATCTTTCATACCAAGCTCTTGGAGCCTGCTTTAACCCGTAAAGAGCTTTCTTCAATTTGAAAACATGATCTGGTTTTGAAATATCCTCAAATCCAAAGGGTTGTTCAACATAAACTTCTTCCATAATAAAACCATTTAGAAAAGCACTCTTTACGTCCATCTGAAAAAGTTTAAAATTTTTGATACAACCAAAAGCAAGAAGAACGCGTATAGCTTCTAATCTAGCCACTGGTGCATAGGTTTCTTCATAATCAATTCCTTTTTCTTGATTATAGCCTTTTGCCACCAATCTAGCTTTGTTTCTGACAATCACTGCAGATTCATTAAGTTTGTTCTTGAATACTCATTTTGTTCCAATGATTGGATGGTCACTTGGACGGGGTACCAAGTCCCAAACTTGACTTCTTTCAAATTGATTTAGTTCTTCTTCCATTGCAATGATCCAATCATTGTCAGACAAAGCTTCTTCTACATTTTTGGGTTCAATTTCAGAGATAAAAGCTGAAAATTGTGCTTCACTCAAAAATTTCCTTCGTGTCTGTACACCTTCATTCACTTCTCCAATCACTTGATTGAGAGGGTGATTTCTGATGTACTTCCACGCTTTTGGTTGAGCAGTTTCAAAAAGTTTATCCGAAGGATCCTCTTCTGGATCATTTTCCAGAGAGGTCACATTTTGAAAATCTTTTGAAATAGCAATTTCCTCATCCAAAGTTTTGTCTGAGTGTCAGTTTCAATGAGTTTAACATGAATTGACTCTTCAACTACACAGGTGCGTTTAATAAAAATTCTATATGCTTTACTCCTATTAGAATAGCCAAGAAATAAACCTTCATCAGCTCTAGGATCGAATTTACCAATGTTTTCCTTCCCATTGTTGTGGATGAAACATTTGCTACCAAAGATGTGAAGATGAGACAGGTTTGGTTTCCTTCCTTTGTATAGCTCATATGGAGTCTTCCCGAGAGATGATCTAATGTAGGCCCTGTTGGAGATGTAGCAAGCTGTGTTGATTGCATCTGCCCAGAACACTTGAGACATCTGTTTTTCAATCATCATAGCTCGAGCCATGTTAGTTAGAACTCTGTTCTTCCTCTCAACAACTCCATTTTGTTGAGGAGTCCTAGGAGCCGAGAAATTGTGGTTGATTCCTTTCCCTTCACAGTAGCTTGCAAAGTCTCCATTTTCAAATCTAGGGGGTTGTTCAACATAAACTTCTTCCATAATAAAACCATTTATAAAAGCACTCTTTACGTCCATCTGAAAAAGTTTGAAATTTTTTATACACGTAAAAGCAAGAAGAACCCGTATAGCTTCTAATCTAGTTACTGGTGCATAGGTTTCTTCATAATCAAATCCTTCTTCTTGATTATAACCTTTTGCCACCAATCTAGCTTTGTTTCTGACAATCACTGCAGATTCATTAAGTTTGTTCTTGAATACCCATTTTGTTCCAATGACTGGATGGTCACTTGGACGGGGTACCAAGTCCCAAAATTGATTTCTTTCAAATTGATTTAGTTCTTCTTCCATTGCAATGATCCAGTCATTGTCAGACAAAGCTTATTCTATATTCTTGGGTTCAATTTCAGAAATGAAGGCTGAAAATTGTGCTTCACTCAAAAATTTCCTTCGTGTCTGTACACCTTCATTCACTTCTCCAATCACTTGATTGAGAGGGTGATTTCTGATGTACTTCCACGCTTTTGGTTGAGCAGTTTCAAAAAGTTTATCCGAAGGATCCTCTTCGGGATCATTTTCCAGAGAGGTCACATTTTGAAAATCTTTTGAAATAGCAATTTCCTCATCCAAAGGTTTTGTCTGAGTTTCAGTTTCAACGAACTTAACATGAATTGACTCTTCAACTACACGGTGCATTTGTTAAAGACTCTATATGCTTTACTCCTATTAGAATACCCAAGAAATAAACCTTCATCAGCTCTAGGATCGAATTTACCAATGTTTTCCTTCCCATTGTTGTGGATGAAGCACTTGCTGCCAAAGATATGAAGATGAGAGAGGTTTGGTTTCCTTCCATTGTATAGTTCATATGGGGTCTTCCCGAGAGATGATCTAATGTAGGCCCTGTTTGAGATGTAGCAAGCTCTGTTGATTGCATCTACCCAGAACACTTGTGACATTTGCTTTTCAATCATCATAGCTCGAGCCATGTTAGTCAGGACTCTGTTCTCCCTCTCAACAACTCCATTTTGTTGAGGAGTCCTAGGAGCCGAGAAGTTGTGATTGATTCCTTTCCCTTCACAATAACTTGCAAAGTCTCCATTCTCGAATTCTCATCCATGATCTGTTCTAATGGAAACAATAGACATACCCTTCTCATTTTGCACCTTTTTGGAAAATATAACAAATAATTCAAAAGGTTCATCCTTTGATGACAGAAACATAGTCTATGTAAATCTAGAGTAATCATCAACAATGACAAGTGTATAAAGATTTCCACCATGACTTTTAACTCTTGCTGGACCCATTAGATCCATATGAAGTAGTTCAAGGGGCCTTTTAGTTGAAATCTCATTTTTGGATTTGAAATAGGATTTGTTTTGCTTTCCCATCTAACAAGCATCACAAATCAAATCATTTTTAACTTTGAGCTTTGGAATACCTTGAACTAAATCATGTTTAATTAATTTGTCAAGTTGATTCATATTCACATGTGCTAATCGTTTATGCCATAAATAACTCTCATCTGCTTGACTAATGAAACAAGAATTAGCAAAAGAATTTTCTAAGTCAAGAGTATAACAGTTACCATCCCTGGGTGCTCGAAGTTGAATGTTTATCTTTTCTTTGTTAATGGCCAGATCCTTTTTGTTGACGATGAAGCATTCTTGAGCATCAAAGATGACCCAATTGTCTTTGTCAGTGCTCTGGCTTACGCTCAACAGGTTATGGAAAAGTCCTTCCACGTAATACACATCCTTCACTGGTGGTCCATTTGGGTTGCTAATCTCTCCTATTCCAGTGATCTTTCCAGATTGATTACCTCCAAAGTTTACCTTTCCTCCTTCCTTTGATTTCAGGTTGACAAATTTACTTTTGTCCCCTGTCATATGTCTTGAGCATCTACTGTCAATGTACCATTTGTTTGATTTGGATACTCTAAGACAAACCTGCAAGAAATCAAGTTATTGTTTTAGGTACCCAAAGCTTGTTGGGTCCTTTAAGGTTAGTCTGACACGATTTGTATCCATGAGTTCCCTTAGGTACCCATTTATATGTGGCAAGCATCTTTCCTTTCCTGAAATAACAAGATGAAGTTCTGTGTCCTTTTCTGTTACAGTAACTACATGATGCAAAGGGTTCAGATGTATGAATGGATTTTTGGAAGTATTTGAGATAGCTTTTTCCTCCGTACCTTTTCTTTCCTTTCCTTTTATCACTAATGGGGTTATAGCCTATTCCCGCCCTATCATTTACTACTTTTTGACTATTTAAAATAACTTGTAGCATCTCACTACCTCTAGTAAATTTTTCAAGAGTTTTACTTAAGCGTTCATTTTCCTTTTTCAAGACTGTACATTTTGAGCATTCCTCTGTCACTATTTTCGTTACTGGTTTTTCAAACTCTTTAACTTTCTTTCTTAGGCTAGCCAATTCTTTAGCAAACCTAAGAAGTTCTATATGCATTTCATCATATTCTAAGTGCAATTCATCATAAGTTGGTTCAGCAATTATTACCTCATCTGTCTCTGAAATTTCTTCCTCCTGAGCTACAAGACAAATGTTGGCTTCTTCCTCAGGTTCACTCTCATCTTCAGATGAGCTATCTCCCCATATCCCAGAAACATACACCTTCTTCTTTTTGAAAGATTTGAACTTTTTCTTTTCTTTGTTTTTCTGGGATAACTGTGGACAATCGGCTTTCATGTGACCCGGCTTGTTACACTCATAGCAAATAATTTCTTTGCTTGAAGAACCCTTTTGAAATCTCCTAGGAGGTTGATCCTTCCTGTAGAGTTTCTTAAATCTCCGGACAACCATGGCTAGCTCCTTGTCCTCCACATCCTCTTCTTCCTCAGGCTTTGTTTCAGGTTCCTTTTCTTTAATTGTTTTAAGAGCCAATCCTTTCTTCTTTCTGTCTTCTATTCCCGAGAGCTCCTTCTTGAATTTTTGTTTACTCTCATATTCAGCAAGACTCCCAAATAGAGCAGCCACAGATGTCATTGATTCTCCTCTTGATTCTTCAATGGCCGTGACTTTAGCCTCCCATTTGTCAGTGAGGATATTGAGGATGTTTCTCACTTGGGAACGTTGGTCGTAGGTTTTCCCGAGGGTAGCCAATTTGTTAATGAGATGAGTGTGTCTCATTTCAAATTCTGCAATAGTTTCTCCCTCTTTCATTCTGAGCAGATCGTACTCAGTGGTGAGCGTGTTCACTCTTCCCTCTTTTACAGCTTCAGTTCCTTCATAAGCAATTTCCAGTGCTTCCCACATGTGTTTAGCTAAAGGAAGTGTATAGATTCTGAAGAAATCATCTTCATTTAATGCAGCCTGCAACATCAAGATAGCTTTCCTGTTAAGCAAGACTTTCTTTAAGTCTTGTTCATCAAACTCACTACGAGTTTTGGGAATAAGCATTTCACCGACTTTCTTTTGGGGAACAAAATTCCCAATTTCAAAAACATCCCAAAGGTCTAAATCTGTTGCCAAAATAAAATTTTGAAACTTTATTTTCCAAAATGAAAACCGTTGACTGTTAAAAGCTAGGGGTCTAGTGATGGAAGCTCCGTCACTGATAATGTGCTCACCAAATCCTGCCATAGATACCCGCTATGATACCAAATGTTAGGATTGGATTTGACCAAGAGGGGGGGTGAATTGGTCTGATAAAAATTTTCTTAAAACAGAGTATGAAGGAAAGCGACACAGAGATTTATCCTGGTTCGGTCCTCTTGACCTACGTCCAGTCCTCAGATCCCTTTGAGCTTTTCTCAATCCACTAATCTAAAAAAGATTACAATCAGACACAAGAAGGACTCTCCCCCTTCTTAACTCAAACTAACCCACAGACACTTTTGCTCATGTCTAAACCACCTCAAGGTACTCCGACCTTGGTCAACTCTCTCAAAAACAATAAATGAACAAGAATATTCTCCTTTATGAGAATTTAATGATGAACATTGAAGCTCTTTAATGAGAGTATGAAAAACAGAGTATGAAAGTGAAGCGTAATAAATTTGATTTCTCGTATGTGCATTCTCTATCTACCGAGACTTGAATGCTTCGCCTTTTATTGGTGAGAAGATTAAATGTCCATTAGAGACATTAATATTTCTGTTAGACCCATTATCTTCGTTCACCTTCCCGCATTGAATGCGTCTGCAACTCTCTGACAGTAGGTAGAATGATGATCTGAGATTTCATCCGTTGAATCTCTTTTTGTTTAGGCAATCTGGACTTCATTCCCTGTTAATAATTAAGTCAGATAGGTATTTATGATGGTAGGTGTGATTCAAATAATCGTTGCATGAAAAAGGAAAGATTTTGGAATCAGTTTAAAGTCGCTGACACGCTGCGCAATTGTCAGAATGTGGAACTCGAGTTTTGTCTCTTCAAAACTTGAGTTATGGAAGAATTTTCAAAGAGAAAATCTCATAACTTTTGTTGAAACTCGAGTTTGAATAAGAGTTTTGATAAAACTTGAGTTGTAAAGCTCATAACTCGGGTTTCCAGGAGTTCCAGTAGGCCAAAATGCTTTGCTCTCTTTGACACTCGAGTTTCATCTAGCAAAACTTCAAGTTTTGAAAGTTTTCAGGTCATAACTTTCATTGTAACTCGAGTTCTCTTGAGAGTTTTGTATTACAGCATGTTTGTCCTTCGAAACTCGAGTTTTCCTTCATAAAACTTCAAGTTATAAGAGTTTCGAAACATAAATTTTATATGAAACTCGAGTTGCGCTGGAAGTTTTGAGTTTAAAAGAAGTTTGCCTTTCGAAACTCGAGTTTGATATCACAAAACTCGAGTTCTAATGAAACTCTAAGCGAAACTTCAAGTTTGGAAAGAAGTTTTAAAGTTTAGAAAATTTGACTCAGCTTGAAACTCGAGTTCTGAAAACCTAAAGCTCGAGTTCTGTCAAGGCTTCCACATAAACTTGAAGTTTGAGAAGAGAGTTTCGTTTCTCTCTCTTCGAAACTTGAGTTCTGAGATACATAACTTGAGTTATAGCAAAACTTCCACTAAAACCTCGAGTTTTGAAAGGAAGTTTCATTTTCTAAAACCATTTGAGACCCAAAACTCGAGTTCTATAAAACGAAACTCGAGTTCTACCAAAACTTCCAACATAACTTGAGTTTCCACTGCAAGTTCTAATTTTCCAAAAGACTTCCAAAGAACGAAACTCGAGTTTTAAAACATGGAACTCGAGTTTTGAGACAACTTTCATTCAGACTCGAGTTCCTTTAAAAGTTTTACATTTCTTAAACCTTTTTCCACACTCAAAACTCGAGTTTTGATTTCCAGAACTCGAGTTTTGATATAACACGAATCAAAACTTGAGTTCTCTTGAAAGTTTGAGATTTTGAACACACTTTTAAACACTGTAACTCGAGTTCTAAAACACAAAACTCGAATTCTCTCAAACATTTCATTAAAACTCGAAGATTCTTAAAAACTTTCTAAAAACTAATAATCAAAACACAATTTCAAAAACATATTTGTCATCATCAAAACATTATCTCAACACAGTTTGTATTTTAAATTGACATTAAATTTACAATAAAATATTGATTAAACAAAAAAATGGGGTACAAATTTCTTTTTTTAAGCTATTAAAAAGTCGTAAAACTATTTATAGGTTATTTATTTTCATGATTTGCAATGTCGTATGGTATATCTTGACAACTTTTAAACAATAAAATACTTGGTACATACATTTTCAATCATTTTAACCTGTAAAATAACTTTAATTAATCAATTTTTTAAGCACAATAAATTGCTTACTATAGTCTACGTTTTGTATTTTAAATTTACATTAAATTTTCATTAAAATAATGATTTAACAAAAAAATAGGGTATCATTTCGTAGTTTAAGCTATTAAAAAATCATAAAACTACTTATAGGTTCTTTATTTTCATGAATTGCAATGTCATAGAGTATATTATCATACCTTTTACACAAAAAATAATTGGTACATACATTTTGAATCATTTTAACAAATAAAATAACTATAATTAATCAATTTTTTTAAAGCACAATATATTACTTGCTATAATCTACGTTTTCTATTTTAAAATGTCATTAAATTTACAAAAAAATAATGATTTCACAAAAAAATAGGGTCTTAATTTCGTATTTTAAGCTATTAAAAAGTCATAAAACTATTTATAGGTTCTTTTTTTTCATGAGTTGCATTCTCGTATAGTATATTTTCACAACTTTTGTACAATAAAATACTTGGTACATACATTTTGAATCATTTTAATCAATAAAATAACTTTAATTGATCAATTTTTTTAAGCACAATAAATTGCTTCATATAGTCTGCGTTTTGTATTTTAAATAGACAATAAATTTACAATAAAATAATGATTTAACAAAAAAATAGGGTACTAATTTCTTTTTTTATGCTATTAAAAAGTCATAAAACTATTTATAGGTTATTTATTTTCATAAGTTGCAATGTCGTATAGTATATTTTTACAACTTTTAAATAGTAAAATACGTGGTACATACATTTTGAATCATTTTAACCAGTAAAATAACTATAATTAATCAATTTTTTAAGCACAATAAATTGCTTGCTATAGTTTATGTTTTGTATTTTAAATTGACATTAAATTTACATTAAAAAAATGATTTAACAAAAAAATAGGGTACTAATTTCCTAGTTTAAGCAATTAAAAAGTCGTAAAACTATTTATAGGTTCTTGATTTTCATGAGTTGCATTGTCGTAGGGTATATTTTCATAACTTTTATACAATAAAATACTTGGTACATACATTTTGATTAATTTTATGCAATATAACAACTTTAATTAATCAAGTTTTCCAAGCACAATAAATTGCTTGCAATAGTCTATGTTTTGTATTTCAAATTGACATTAAATTTACATTAAAATAATGATTTCACCAAAAAAAGGGTACTAATTTCGTATTTTAAGCTTTTAAAAAGTCATAAAACTATTTATAGGTTCTTTATTTTCATGAGTTGCTTTCTCGTATAGTATATTTTCACAACTTTTATACAACAAAGTACTTGGTACATACATTTTGAATCATTTTAACCAATAAAACAACCTTAATTAATCAATTTTTTAAAGCACAAGAAATTGCTTGCTATAGTCTTTGTTTTGTATTTTAAATTGACATTAAATTTACAATAAAATATTGATTTCACAAAAAAATAGGGTTCTAATTTCGTATTTTAAGCTATTAAAAAGTCATAAAACTATTTATTGGTTCTTGATTTTCATGAGTTGAATTGTCGTATGGTATATTTTAATAACTTTTATACAATAAAATACTTGGTACATACATTTTGATTCATTTTATGCAATATAACAACTTTAATTAATCAATTTTTCTAAGCACAATAAATTGCTTGCTATAGTCTACGTTTTGTATTTCAAATTGACATTAAATTTACATTAAAATAATGATTTCACAAAAAAATGGGGTACTAATTTCGATTTTAAGCTATTAAAAAGTCATAAAACTATTTATAGGTTCTTTATTTTCATGAGTTGCATTCTCGTATAGTATATTTTCACAACTTTTATACAACAAAGTACTTGGTACATACATTTTGAATCATTTTAACGAATAAAACAAACTTAATTAATCAATTTTTTAAAGCACAAGAAATTGCTTGCTATAGTCTTTGTTTTGTATTTCAAATTGACATTAAATTTACAATAAAATATTGATTTCACAAAATATAGGGTTCTAATTTCGTATTTTAAGCTATTAAAAAGTCATACAACTATTTATTGGTTCTTTATTTTCATTAGTTGCATTGTTGTATAGTATATTTTCACAACCTTTATACAAAAAATACATGGTACATACATTTTGATTCATTTTAACCAATAAAATAACTTTAATTAATCAATTTTTTTAAGCACAATAAATTGCTTGCTATAGTCTACCGTTTGTATTTTAAATTGACATTAAATTTACAATAAAATATTGATTTAACAGAAAAATGCGTTGCTAATTTCTTTTTTTAAGCTATTAAAAAGTCGTAAAACTATTTATAGGTTATTTATTTTCATGATTTGCAATGTCGTGTAGTATATTTTGACAACTTTTAAACAATACAATACTTGGTACATACATTTTGAATCATTTTAACCTGTAAAATAACTTTAATTAATCAATTTTTTAGGCACAATAAATTGCTTGCTATAGTCTACGTTTTGTATTTTAAATTTACATTAAATTTTCATTAAAATAATGATTTAACAAAAAAATAGGGTATCATTTCGTAGTTTAAGCTATTAAAAAGTCATAAAACTACTTATAGGTTCTTTATTTTCATGAATTGCATTGTCGTATAGTATATTATCATACCTTTTATACAAAAAATAATTGGTACATACATTTTGAATCATTTTAACCAATAAAATAACTATAATTAATCAATTTTTTCAAGCACAATAAATTGCTTGCTATAGTCTACGTTTTGTATTTTAAATTGACATTTAATTTACATTAAAATAATGATTTAACAAAAAAATTGGGTACCAATTTCGTTGTTTTAGCTATTAAAAAGTCATAAAACTAGTTAGGTTCTTTATTTTCATGAGTTGCATTGTCTTATAGTATGTTTTCATAACTTTTATACAAAAAATACTTGATACGTACATTTTGAATCATTTTGACCAATAAAATAACTTTAACTAATCAATTTTTTTAAGCACAATAAATTGCTTGCATTTGTCTACGTTTTATATTTGAAATTGACATTAAATTTACATTAAAATAATGATTTAACAAAAAAATAGGGCACTAATTTCGTAGTTTAAGCTATTAAAAACTCATAAAACTATTAATAACTTCTTTATCTTCATGAGTTGCATTATCGTATGGTATATTTTCATAACTTTTATACAATAAAATACTAGCTACATATATTTTGAATCATTTTAACCCATAAAACAACTTTAATTAATCAAATTTTTTAAGCACAAGAAATTGCTTGCTATAGCCTACGTTTTGTTTTTTACATTGAAACTAAATTTACAATAAAATAATGATTTAATAAAAAAATAGTGTACAATTTCATATTTTAAGCTATTAAAAAGTCATAAAACTATTTATAGGTTCTTTATTTTCATGAGTTGCATTCTCGTATAGTATATTTTCACAACTTTTATACAACAAAATACTTTGTACATACATTTTGAATCATTTTAAACTATAAAATAACTTCAATTAATCAATTTTTTAAGCACAATAAATTGCTTGCTATAGTCTACATTTTTTATTTTAAATTGACATCAAATTTACAATAAAATAATGATTGAACAAAAAAATAGGGTACTAATTTCTTCTTTCAAGCTATGAAAAAGTCATAAAACTATTTATAGGTTCTTTATTTTCATGAGTTGCATTGTCGTATGATATATTTTCAAAACTTTTATGCAATAAAATACTTGGTACATACATTTTGGATCATTTTAACGAATAAAATAACTTTAATGAATCAATTTTTTAAGAACAATAAATATGTTGCTATAGTTTACGTTTTGTATTTTAAATTGAAATTAAATTTAAAATAAAATAATGTTTTAACAAAAAGATAGGGTACTAATTTGTTTTTTGAAGCTATTAAAAAGTCCTAAAACTATTTATAGGTTCTTTATTTTCATGAGTTGCATTGTCGTATAGCATATTTTCAAAACTTTTATACAACAAAATACTTGGTACATACATTTTGAATCATTTTAACCAATAAAACAAATTTAATTAATCAATTTTTTAAGCCCAATATATTGCTTGCTATTGTCTACGTTTTGTATTTTAAATTGACATTACATTTACAAAAAATTAATGATTTAACAAAAAAACAGTGTACTAATTTCGTATTTTAAGCTATTAAAAAATCACAAAACTATGTCTAGTTGCTTTATTTTCATGAGTTGCATTGTCGAATAGTATATTTTAATAACTTTTATACTAATAGTTGCATTGTCGAATAATTGCATTGTCGAATTGACATTACATTTACAAAAAATTAATGATTTAACAAAAAAACAGTGTACTAATTTCGTATTTTAAGCTATTAAAAAATCACAAAACTATGTCTAGTTTCTTTATTTTCATGAGTTACATTGTTGAATAGTATATTTTAATAACTTTTATACTAATAGTTGCATTGTCGAATAATTGCATTGTCGAATTGACATTAAATTTACAGTAAAATAATGATTTATCAAAAAAATAGGGTACGAATTTCGTATTCAAAGCTATTAAAAAGTCATAAGACTAATTATAGGTTCTTTATTTTCATGAGTTGCATTGTCCTATAGTATATTTTCACAACTTTTATACAATAAAATACTTGGTACATACATTTTGATTCATTTTAACCAATAAAATAACTTTAAATAATCAACATTTTTAAGCACAATAAATTGCTTCATGTAGTCTGCCTTTTGTATTTTAAATAAACAATAAATTTACAATGAAATAATGATTTAACAAAAAAATAGGGTACTAATTTCTTTTTTGAAGCTATTAAAAAGTCATAAAACTATTTATAGGTTATTTATTTTCATGAGTTGCATTGTCGTAGAGTATATTTTTACAACTTTTATATAATGAAATACCTGGTACATACATTTTGAATCATTTGAACCAGTAAAATAACTTTAATTAATCAATTGTTTTAAGCACAATAAATTGCTTCATGTAGTCTGCGTTTTGTATTTTAAATAGACAATAAATTTACAATGAAATAATGATTTAACAATAAAATAGGGTACTAATTTCTTTTTTGAAGCTATTAAAATGTCATAAAACTATTTATAGGTTATTTATTTTCATGAGTTGCAATGTCGTCTAGTATATTTTTACAACTTTTATACAATAAAATACTTGGTACATACATTTTGAATCATTTTAACGAATAAAACAACTTTAATTAACCAATTTTTTTAAGCACAATACATTGCTTGTTATAGTCTATGTTTTGTATTTTAGATTGACATTAAATTTACAATAAAATAATGATTTAACAAAAAAATAGTGTACTAATTTCGTATTTTAAGGTATTAAAAAGTCATAAACCTTTGTCTAGCTTCTTTATTTTCATGAGTTGCATTGTCGAATAGTATATTTTCATAACTTTTATACAATAAAATACTTGGTACACACATTTTGAACCATTTTAATTAATAAAATAACTTTAATTAATCAACTTTATTAAGCACAATAAATTGCTTGCTATAGTCTACGTTTAGTATTTTAAATTAACATTAAATTTACAATGAAATAATGATTTAACAAAAAAACAGGGTTCTAATTTCGTATTTTAAGCTATTAAAAAGTCATAAAACTATTTATAGGCTCTTTATTTTCATGAGTTGCATTGTCGTATCGTATATTTTCATAACTTTTATAAAATAAAATACTTGGTACATACATTTTGAATCATTTAAACCAATAAAATAACTTCAATTAATCAATTTTTTAAGCACAATAATTGTTTTCTATAGTCTACATTTTGTATTTTAAATTGACATTAAATTTACATTAAAATAATGATTTTACAAAAAAATAGGGTACTAATTTCTTTTTTGAAGCTATTAAAAAGTCATAAACCTTTTTATAGGTTCTTTATTTTCTTGAGTTGCATTGTCGTATGGTATATGTTAACAACTTTTATACAACAAAATACTTGGTACATACATTTTGAATCATTTTAACCAAAAAAATAACTTTAATTAATACATTTTTTAAGCACAATAAATTTCTTGATATATCCTACGTTTTGTATTTTAAAATGACTTTAAATTTACAATAAATTTACAATAGGGTACTAATTTCTTTTTTGAAGCTATTAAAAAGTCATAACAGTATTTCTAGGTTCTTTATTTTCATGAGTTGCATTGTCGTACAACATATTTTCATAACTTTTATACAATAAAATACTTGGTACACACATTTTGAACCATGTTAACCAATAAAATAACTTTAATTAATCAACTTTATTAAGCAAAATAAATTGCTTGCTATACTCTACGTTTTGTATTTTAAATTCATATTAAATTTACAATCAAATAATGATTTAACAAAAAAATAGGGTACTAATTTCGTATTTTAAGCTTTTAAAAAGTCATAAAACTATTTATAGGCTCTTTATTTTCATGAGTTGCATTGTCGTATCGTATATTTTCATAACTTTTATACAATGAAATACCTGGTACATACATTTTGAATCATTTGAACCAGTAAAATAACTTTAATTAATCAATTTTTTTAAGCACAATAAATTGCTTCATGTAGTCTGCCTTTTGTATTTTAAATTGAAATTAAATTTAGAATAAAATATTGATTTAACAAAAAAATAGGGTACTAATTTCTTTTTTGAAGCTATTAAAATTTCATAAAACTATTTATATGTTATTTATTTTCATGATTTGCAATGTCGTGTAGTATATTTTTACAACTTTTATACAATAAAATACTTGGTACATACATTTTGAATCATTTTAACGAATAAAACAACTTTACTTAACCAATTTTTTTAAGCACAATACATTGCTTGTTATAGTCTATGTTTTGTATTTTAGATTGACATTAAATTTACAATAAAATAATAATTTAACAAACAAATAGTGTACTAATTTCGTATTTTAAGGTATTAAAAAGTCATAAACCTTTGTCTATCTTCTTTATTTTCATGAGTTGCATTGTCAAATAGTATATTTTCATAACTTTTATACAATAAAATACTTGGTACACACATTTTGAACCATTTTAATTAATAAAATAACTTTGATTAAACAACTTTGTTAAGCACAATAAATTGCTTACTATAGTCTACGTTTAGTATTTTAAATTAACATTAAATTTACAAAAAAATAATGATTTAACAAAAAAAGAGGGTTCTATTTTTCGTATTTTAAGCTATTAAAAAGTCATAAAACTATTTATAGGCTCTTTGTTTTCATGAGTTGCATTGTCGTATCGTATATTTTCATAACTTTTATACAATAAAATACTTGGTACATATATTTTGAATCATTTTAACCAATGAAACAACTTTAATTAATCAATTTTTTAAGCACAATAAATTGCTTGCTATAGTCTACATTTTGTATTTTAAATTGACATTAAATTTACAATAAAATAATGATTTTACAAAAAAATAGGGTACTAATTTATTTTTTGAAGCTATTAAAAAGTCATAAACCTTTCTATAGGTTCTTTATTTTCTTGAGTTGCATTGTCGTATGGTATATGTTAACAACTTTTATACAACAAAATACTTGGTACATACATTTTGAATCATTTTAACCAAAAAAATAACTTTAATTAAATCATTTTTTTAAGCACAATAAATTTCTTGATATAGCCTACATTTTGTATTTTAAAATGACTTTAAATTTACAATACAATAATGTTTTAACAAAAAAAATAGGGTACTAATTTATTTTTTGAAGCTATTAAAAAGTCATAACAGTATCTCTAGGTTCTTTATTTTCATGAGTTCCATTGCCGTATAACATATTTTCATAAGTTTTATACAATAAAATACTTGGTACACACATTTTGAACCATTTTAACCAATAAAATAACTTTAATTAATCAACTTTATTAAGCACAATAAATTGCTTGCTATAGTCTACGTTTTGTATTTTAAATTGACATTAAATTTACTATTAAATAATGATTTAACAAGAAAATAGGGTACTGATTTCTTTTTTGAAGCTATTATTAAGTCATAAAACTATTTATAAGGTCTTTATTTCCATGAGTTGCATTGTCGTATAGTATATTTTGACAACTTATATGCAATAAAATACTTGGTACATACATTTTGAATCATTTTAACCAATGAAACAACTTTATTTATCAATTTTTTAAGCACAATAAATTGCTTGCTATAGTCTACATTTTGTATTTTAATTTGACATTAAATTTACAATAAAATAATGATTTTACAAAAAAATAGGGTACTAATTTCTTTTTTGAAGCTATTAAAAAGTCATAAATCTTTTTATAGGTTCTTTATTTTCTTGAGTTGCATTGTCGTATGGTATATGTTAACAACTTTTATACAACAAAATACTTGGTACATACATTTTGAATCATTTTAACCAAAAAAATAACTTTAATTAA